>JAPPVO010003721.1:0-13608 GCA_030407325.1 Camellia japonica | reverse complement strand
CCCGGGATCCATCTCGTGATCCGGGGGAGTCCCGACATGTGGAACACGTCTGCCATGGTAATGGTGGTGAGAAAATGGCCGGAAAAGCCAGAATGTGAAAAGTCAACTGGAAAAGTCAACCCCGAGCGGGCCGAAAATGGCCGGAAAGGCCGGAAGATGAAAATACACGAAAATGTAGAGAAAATCGAGGGGAACAAGTCCTGAAAAGGCGAAAATAGCAAAAGAGCCCGAAATGAGATTTCGATCGGTTTGGAAATGTCCGAAACGCGATGAACTTCGCGAATCGAACGACAAAAAACACGCGAGAATGCAAGGAACGGCGGAAAAATGAGAGAAAAACACTTTGGAGAGAGAGAGCAAAGATTTTCGGCGGAGGCAAAGTGAGGAAAATAGGTTTCAAGCCTATTTTTAAAAGGACCCATAGCGAAATGCTAAATCTGCCCCCGATCAGCAACTTTTGGCCGGTCGGCACAATATTGTGCCGATGAGTTGTTTCTGCAGCCGGTGGCCAGCCGGTGACCACCCCACCCAGCCGGTGGTGTTCCCAAGGCCTTGTTTAGGCTAGATGAGGGGTTTTGGGTCTTCATAGCTCAAGAAAGTGCAAGAAAGTGCATCCCCGACGCTCAACCGGCCTCCGTTTTGACCTCGGACCGGGTCTTCTGTCGCGGCACTCAAATTCAAGCAAAAATTGTATCCTTTTGTATCCTTTTGTCTTCTATAAGATTCGAAAAGTTGCCCCGCGTGCGTTGCATGCATCCATCGCATTGTCCGGGGGGGGTCGCATCGCCCCGTTTTGCACGTCCCTTGTGACTTGCACTATTTCGCATATGTCGTGTGGCATGCGTGTCACGCTTGCTTCATTTTCCATTCTTGCGAGGCACGCGTGTCTCCTTTGTCTCATTTGCCCTATTTGCATTGGCATGCGTGTCCCATGTGCGTTGCCTCGCACTTCCCCCCCTCTCTCGCGTGTACTACGCTGAGAGGCTTTTTGTTTCCCTCTCTCGCGTGTACTACGCTGAGAGGCTTTTTGTTTCCCTCTCTCACGTATACTACGCTGAGAGGCTTTTTGTTTTTCCTCTCTCGCGTGTACTACGCTGAGAGGCTTTTTGTTTCCCCCTCTCGCGTGTACTACGCTGAGAGGCTTTTTGTTTCCCCCTCTCGCGTGTACTACGCTGAGAGGCTTTTTTGTTTTTCCTCTCTCGCGTGTACTACGCTGAGAGGCTTTTTGTTTTTCCTCTCTCGCGTGTACTACGCTGAGAGGCTTTTTGTTTTTCCTCTCTCGCGTGTACTACGCTGAGAGGCTTGTTGTTTTTCCTCTCTCACGCGTGCTACGTTGAGAGGTTCCGCACGGTCTGACGAGACCTTAAACACGCGACGGTCTAGGAGACCTTAAATCCTCGGGAGGTGCAAGACCTTCGGTGCATTGAGGTGCACCCCATCGCATTTGGCATGCATCATATCGCACTGTCTTGTGCACTCGCGTTGTCTAACGCATCGCGCTATTTTGCGCATCTCATTGCATGTTGCATGCATTCAATCGCGCTATTTTGCGCATCACACCGTCCTGTGCACGCAGGGTCCGGCGGGACCGAAAACACGCACGGTCTGGCGAGACCTTAAACCCGTCCATTGGCATTGTTACGCATCTCAAAAGCCGTGCGTTGGCGCGCATTTCAAACATCATGCATCATGTGCATTTCAAATGCATACATTTTGCATCCCGGTCTAGGAGACCTTAAATCCTCTGAAGGTGCAATTCCTTTGGTGTTTGTCGTGCCCGAACGACTTTCGGTGGTCTGGCAAAGCCACCTGCCTGTGTTCGCGGTGAGTTCCTAGAAGACCAACTGGGACGGTGAAAACTAGAGTTTGAATGGCTATGCCTAGAACGCAAAGGTTCGGAATTTCCGAGACTAAAGTCTGGTTTAAATACCCATGGGGTGTACCCTCGGCTTGAAATCTGTATGGAAGCCCCATAGGTTGAGGCGGCGTGTTTACGCCTCGATTCTGGATACTGAACCAACCTAGTATATCGCCTTGTTGGTAAGATAGGGAAAGCTGCAACCGTAGTCATTGCATCATACTGCATTGTCATGCATCATTTGTAAATACTGCATATGTCATGCATTTCAAAAAAAAAAAAAAACACATGCATTGTCATGCATCATCATAAATACTGCATATGTCATGCATTTCAAAAAGAGAAAAAAACACATGCATATGTCATGCATATCATTGTAGTATAGTGTATATGTCATGCATTTTCTGTATCCATATCTATTTCTATTGCATCGTAGTTGCATGCATCCATTGCATCACTTCCATCTATGGCTTGCGCCTTTCCAGGTTGAGCTTGGTCTGGTATGTGCTCCTACTTTTTACGTCGAAGCACAGTTTTTGTGTACGCGCCTATTCCTTGACGAGCTTGATTTGAGGGTTGCGGCACATTTCCTGTGTTAGACGCGGTTCGTATGCGTACATGCCTTTCCTAGGCAAGATTCGGTTTGGCCCGCGTGCCATATCCGTTGTATCCATATCCATTTCTATTGCATTGTAGCTTGCATGCATCCATTGCATCACTTCCATCTATGGCTTGCGCCTTTCCAGGTTGAGATTGGTCTGGTATGTGCCCCTACTTTTCACGTCGAAGCACAGTTTTTGTGTACGCGCCTATTCCTTGATGAGCTTGGTTTGAGGGTTGCGGCACATTTTCTGTGTTAACGCGGTTCGTATGCGTACATGCCTTTCCTAGGCAAGATTCGGTTTGGCCCGCGTGCCGTTCCATTGTATCCATTTCCATTGCATTGTAGTGTAATTATTGCATCCGGCATTAGGATCATTATTCCCTCCTCAGCGGGTCGTTTCCCCACTTATGTCATTCCACCCAATACTTGTTCTAGTGTCCGTGCAAAGTACTCATAGATCAGACATCGTTCTATGGGAGACGGACTTGTTACCTCCATCAATCTATTTGACATTTGTGTGGTTTCAAACCGCTCATGATTGAATCATGATTCAATTGCCCTGCATATAGTTTGCATTGCATGGTTTCAATTGCATTGCATTATCATTTGCATTATTCATACATAGTTTTGTATATATTGCATGTCATTTTGCATTCATTTTGCATTATCATGCATATTGCTAACAATATTGCACCTGTTAAGTTTGCTTTCTTTGCAGGCACGATATTGTATGTACGGCTCATTTGAGGCCGGTGCAACCGGACGAGCCGCACAGGTATTGTATCTCCCGAGTGAGACGTATTGAGAATTCCATAATTCTCTTACATCCTTTCTGCATTGTAGTGTAGTTTGGTGCATGCTAGCTTATAACTGTCGCATGTGTGCTTCATTACAGCTTTCTTTGCATGATCATAAGTTATGCTCGGCCTTTTGCATCGTCAGTTGCATCTTGCCCCCGCCTATGGGCGCATACCTTATCTGCGGCTTGTATGCCTGTGTCTGAACTACGCTGGTTTGATTCCTAAAGGGATACGTAGGCAGCTTGCGAGTTCAACCATTTGCGCTTTGTATGTTTGTCCAAGTCTTCGGCCTTGTCAAAAATGGGTCGTCTCTGGGCTTTGACATTCACTCCCGTCATTGTTATGAATTTCGAGTTCTGTCAAAGAGGGGCAACTGTAGACACCCCATTTTTGACCGTCCTTAAGACCTGGACGTCACCGCTTGAACACTCGGTGATTATCCATGTTTGTGTTCGTTTGGAGTTCCCGGAGTTCTCGGCTCGCGCGCCTTGCCTCAGGACTTCCGAACCCGACCGTTTTGTGTTTGGTTTTGCACCAAACACTTGTGTTTTGCCTTGGAAGGGCAGGGAATGCCTTGTGAGGCATCCCCACATACCACCGGCTGTGGCTAGAGGCCACCGGCTGGCTGGTGTTGCCATCGGCACTTTATTGTGCCGACCGGCACTATTTTGTGCCGACCGGCACTAAGTTTTGCCAAAATGGCACTCTTTGCCGGCCGGACACTGTGCAGTTGCTTTATGAGATATTTTCAGACAGCTGTATAGTTTTGGTTCCCCTCCATACACGTGTATGGAGGGATGACCCTCTTAGTTAGCTTAGCTTGTAAGCTTTGCAAGCTTGCTTGCCTATAAGAGGACCACTCATCTTCTTGGCTTAAGGTTACAAAATTTTAGACATTTTAGACAGACCAAGCTCTGGTTTTTAGGGTTAGGATAGATATACATCCTATCTCTCTTCTTCTCTTGTTTTGTACACTAGGTGTTTGTGTCATACTTTTGCTCACCAACACATAGTGTTTCACCTTCCTTGGGTTCTTGAAGGTCCAGAGGTTTGTTTTGGAGCTTTGGAGCTGGTTTGGTGCTTAAGGAAGCCAATACATCATCTTTGTTGAAGAGGCTTCAAGGGTAAGACACTAACTCTCTTTTTACCCCATTTTTGCATCTTGTTTTTACCTAGTTTTAGAACTGTTTTTTGCTTAGTGTTTAACACATAAAAGTTCTGTTTTTTAAGCTTCTTTATTGTTTATTAGAGTGTTTGGTGTTTGAGTAAGTTTGGCCACCCCTAGGCCTTGAAAAGGCCCTTTTTTGTGCTATTTTGTGAGAGATCCGAGACTTTGGTGCTTGGGCCTCTTCACCACTGAAATCTTGAGGGATTTCAGTGGTGGGGATGGTGCCTTGAAGTCTCCAAAAAGAGAGGGCCACCCCCTCTCCTTAATGTCCTTGAAAAGGGCAAGTTTTGGCCTCCAAAGGAGCACCATGTTTGGTTGTGTGTTGAGCATGTTTGGTTTGTTTTTCATGCTTATTATGCCATGTTTTAACTTTGTTATAAGTTGGTTTTAGCACTCCTTGCATGTTTTGCATAGTTGCTTTGTAATGCCTTGTATTGCTCTAACATGCCTAGGTTGTATGCCTTAGCTTCTAGCATGTTTTAGGCTTCGATTTGTGAATGTTTTGTGCTTATTTTGCCATGTTTTAGCTCTGTCCATAGTCATTTGGGTTGATCTTGGCATGCATTATATAGCCCCTTTGCATTTTAGGCTTGCTAGCCTTTGAGTATGCATGTGTAGCATGTATTACTTACCTCATTTTGGTAGTTTGGAACCACCTAGCATGCTATTTCAGTCCCTTTGGTGTGCTTGTATGCTTGTCTTAGTGGCCTCTTTAATGCTTTAAAAGCATGTGTTGAATGCTCCATGTTTTGGCCTTAATGCATGTCTTTGATTTCAAGCCTCTTAGATGCCATCTAAGTGGTCCTTTGGGCCTAATTTGACATGCTAAAAGTTTGTTTTGGGTTGATTAATGCATGCCACAATTGCCTTGCATGGGTGTGGTTTAATGCTTCATAGATTTGCTTTGAAGACTTGGGCCATTTGTTGCATGTTTAGCTTGCTTTGTTGCATGATTTGGCATCATGTTTTGCATGATTTTCAGAGTTTTATATGCATGCTAATTGTCCATGTTTAACTCATTTCAAGTGTGCTTGAGAGTTGCCATGTTTGTGTCTAAGTGTTGGATCATAATTGCATGCATGTGTGTGTGTATTTTAACCTTCATTTTGGGCACTTTGGCCACTGATTTTAAGCCTATTTGAGTTGCCTAAGTCATGTGTAAGACCATCATTTAATTGGCTTGCATGCTTGTCTTGAATGTTGCTTGAACTCTTTGCATAAAAATGTTGCATAGTCCATGTTGCATGCCTAGTTGACATGCTTAGGGTTGCATTTGTATTGTGCATGTTTGGCCTCTTGAAGTGAAGTATGATGGAGGTTGAGCACCCTTGTTTGCTTGTTTGCATTGCATGCATTTAAAATCAAAGTTGCATTCTTGGTTCTTAGGGCCATCATGCATGGAAATGCGTGATTGGTGGTCCGAGAATCGAGGCACATGCCCCTTTGAGTCACAAACATGATAAAGGGTGTGTTTGGTGCACAAATGGCTTGAATCACATTGCCATGCATAGTTTTGTCCTCTGCTGCTATGAGTTGCAGGTTCTGCAGGCATTCAGTGCCGGCCGGCACTATTCAGTGCCGACCGGCAGTCAATCAACAGCCGATGGCTTTATTTTGTGCCCGTGGCCTCCTCCTTCAGCCGGTGGCTAATCTCCTCAGCCGGTGGTGATCCCCAGTGCCCTGAGAGGCACTCCTGGGACTTTGGCAATTTTCAGAGGAAGGAAACAGGGAAAACAGAGGCAATCCGTGCATGGCAATGCGGTTCCGAGCCAGTCCCGAGCGCGCGCTGCATCCGGCCCCCATCCCGAGGCGATTTACTGCTTTAATTTGTTTAATTAATTTAGTGAATTTGTAATATTTTAATTAGCTTGCGTAGTTAATTTGTATATTATTTGGTCTCTCCGAGTGAGGGCGCATTTGTAATAAGTGTGTGTGAGTGGGTGTGTGTCTTCCAATCCCCATTTCTTTCTTCCCTTTTATTTACCTGCTTACGATGGTAGGTTAGGGCACGTCTATTTTAGCATATCTTATGCAATGCATGCGTGCATTCATGCATTTGTTTACATGCACCGGGCTCGGTACATCATACAAACTGCATTGTATTTTCAATTCCAAATTGAATACATGCTATCTGATCGCATTTCACATGCCATGTTTAGGGTTAGCCGAGCCTACTCTAGATTACATTCCTGCATGTGTTGCATTAGCCACTTAACATGAACTAGGTCATGCATGTTTTGCTAACTTGTTTATTGTTTTGGCACGGAGTACGATGTAAGTTTTTATGCTTTAGCATGTCGCATGCGTGTGAACGTTTGCCATGACAGTATGCTTGCCATGCGGCTAAATGCTTACGTGATAAACTGATTGAATGCCTGTGGGTGGAGGTTGGATTGCGTGAGTTGGAACAACTCATTGAAATCCGTGTTTTAGCCTACTTGCGAGTAGCAAATTCCAAAACGCTTTTCAAAACAAACGGATATGCAATGTTTGTTTCCAAATTAGACAATCTAGTCTATACTTGTTTGCTGTGCGCATAACATAGTAATTCTAGGTTAACAATTGGGATAAGAGCATGTAATGTTTTCAAAATCGGATATCACGGTTAGTAGAGGCCGGTCTTCGGACCGGGCGAAAGGGGTTGCTCATAGCTGACCTTCCCCGATCGTACCCAAGCTCCCGAGCCAAGACATTTGGTGATGACGGACACGTGGCCTTCGGCACCGAGTCAGGGTTTCCTAAATTTCCCATTTTAAAATATTTAGGTGGCGACTCTGTAATCTGGCAAAGCAGTCCATATTTGGCACTACTTTTCAAAAAATCTGTTTTTCTTCAAAATGATTTGCCAGAGGTGGACTATTTGGTTCAGATTGAGAACCGCACCATCCAAACAAAACGGAAGAGTCCGAGCTGTAGCGAGGTCCCCCGCGGGCTTGTTACAGTAAGTTTTGGAATCCCCTATTGTCAAAACCAAAATTGATGTCTAATTGTCTCTTAAATTGATTTTTTTGCTCATATATATTTCCAAGATTTATAAATTTACATTTTATTTAAGAGAAAACTAAAGCTGTAGGTTCTTTTATCCTCTCTATTTCTGTCCTCTTTTTTTTTTTTAACCTCTTGGAATATGAGGACAACAAAATTGTGGTGTAGAGTTTTTGTTGTCCCATTGTTCTTCTTACCTGATTTAGTTAGTAAAGAAAAAATATGTGTGTTCATTTTTTGTCAAGTACATTAATAAAGGTAGTAAAACTAGATAAGAAAATATGTGAAGAAAGTGAGTTGGACAATGTGTGATGGCCAGTGGTGCCTGATAAATGATAGACACTTTTAAGCAATTAGAAAGTTTATTACATACTATGTGACGTGATTTGAAAATAATGAACATTAGGAATTTTTTCTCTTAATTACTTTTTTTGCTTTAATTCGTTTAATCTAACTTTATTATTATTTTTCAAATTTTATTTTATTTTTTTGTTTCATGTATCGATACTAGAATGGCTATTGAACGATTTTCAAATCCTTTTTAACTTTGGCCAATTTTTAGGGCAACAATTTCATTTTTAAAGTTGCCTTAGTTGATGTAATTGACGACTTTTTACATTAATCATATTTGGAATAACTCTTTGGTTTAGCCACATTCAATCATTATATGAATGCAATGATTTTTGTTGACAACTTATTTGGGTAAGTTTGATCAAAAAATGGATATACTCGACTTAGATTTAAATGTATACTATATATGTCTTTCAAGTTTAGAGTTTCATAAACTGTATGAGTGGTAAGAAGGAGAGTGCCTTTAGATACGGGTGATATGTTAGTATTTATACGTGTCATGTATATGTATAGAGAGAGAGAGAGAGAGAAGAGAGAGAGAGAGAGAGAGAGAGAGAGAGAGAGAGAGAGAGAGAGAGAGAGAGAATATATCTCTTCCTGCCTTTTGCTTGGGAAATTTGCGAGAAATCTGAAATGAATGAGAGTCAAAGAAAGGGATGTTCATGTTCCATTGGATGGCCATCTTTGGCAAGGCATATTTGTTAGCTAAAAATAATAATAAAATAGCAAGCAAACATGGAATTTAGCACAAAAAATACATTAATAGATAAGATTTTTTAAAAAAATGTTGGTTCATCAATATATTTTTTGTATTCAATTCTGTGTTTGATATTTTTTCTTTCTTTCTTTTTTTCTTTTTTTCTTTTTTTTTGGGTAGTTTTAGCTATATTGGAATTGGAATTGGAATAAAAATAAATTATTTCATTCATATCATTTTTAAGGGCACACACTTTATAATTTAATTATTAATTATTTCTCAATCCATATCCTAAATGTATCAATTATACCTTTCTTTCGGGCCCTTCAACCCTCCTTCCACACACTACTGCTGCTACGGTTTGGAAATTTGTAAACCCACAGTACTACAACAGTCAAAGTGAAGATACACAGTGAAGAATCAAAGTACTCTATTGAAGACCCGATTGAAAAAAAATTGCAAGTCAAAAACAGAGTGCTTAATCTGATTTATGGGAGGCCAAGAACAAGCCCTGTGGAAGTTTCGCTGATAACGCCTCTTCTCTTTTCTAAGAAGGCGTTTACTAGTAGCTTTTCCATACATTTTCTTCACAAATTTTACATGGTATTTATCCCCCCCCCCCCCCCCCCCCAAAAAAAAAAATTTTGTAGCTCGACAGTACAGAGCTGAATAAAACAACACAATTCAGCACTTGATAGCCGAAATATATTAATAAATTTGATTTTTAAATATCAAAAAAAATATTTAAAATTGGTATTAAAGTGTCGAAAAAAAAATAACTCAGCAGTGAAAAGAAAAAAAAAAAATGTGCACGAGAAAACTAACCTTTCATCGTTAATTTTGCTATTACCAGACATATTTTTGCTTGAGTTTGAACTTTTATTATTTTGCAACTCCTCCATAACAAAATCAAGCAAAAATTGTGGAACTAATAAAAAATAATATAAATAATACAGTATAAACATAGGGATTAAAGCAATATTAGAATTGTTATGAGAGTATTGTTTTATAAGTAATAGAGGAGTATAGAGTGTGTAGTAAGCAAAGTGACAACAATAGAGAAGGAAAAAAAAACTAAACGGGTTTAGTTTTTTTTTTTTAGTCAAAAGGTCTATATTGAGATTTTTTTTTTTATTTGTAAAAGATGTATACAAAGAATATTTTCAAATAATATTGTGGATGTTGGTGGATGTCCATCATGGACATTTTAATTTAGAATATAATTGTCATTAAAATGATATTTCATTAAGAGTGCTGCTATTAGCACCTACTTTTTTCCTTTGGACCCCCTCATTTTCTTTATTTTTTTATTACAATTTTGTCCTAACACTAATTTACATTTTTACCCATCTCCATCCTTTCAACCCTAACCCTAATCCTAACCATCCACCTCCACTTCCACTCCACTGCGGCCGGCAGCCTCGCCCCTTTCTCTCTTCTTTTTCTTCTTCTTCTTTTTTCAGCAGATCTAACCACCCTCCCATCACCTCTTACTACCGTGATCCCCTTCCATTTCTCTCTCTCTCTCTCTCTCTCTCTTCTTCTTCTTCTTCTGGATTTGTGGTCGTCCCACCATCGTGAACTCCTCACCGCCAGGTCGTCGAGTCCGACCATCTTCTTCTTCTGGGTTCGTGGTTGTCCTATCGTTGCAAACTCCTCACCGCCATAGCCGTCGAGTCTGACTTCGATCTCGGTCCCTAACCATCTTCTTCTTTTTCTTCACCTTCTCTCAAAACCCTAACCCTAGCCCTAGGGTTTTCAGAAATGGTAGCAGCAATCTGGGTCGCAATGAGAAGAAGAAAGAGGAAGGTAGCAACAATGGTGGGACTGCCAGCAGTGAAAGCTCTGGTGGGTGAGCTACCGGAGGTGGTGGTTGGAAGTGGGGGCTAGGGTTTGGGTTTAGGGTTGTGTTTGGAATTAAGGGTATAGTTGGTACTAAGGTCTTCAAAGAAAAAATGGAGGGGTTTCATTTTGTGGGGGTGGGAGTTCAAAGAAATTTGGGGGGGAGGGGCCAAAGTAAAAAGGTGGGGGCAAATAGCAGCCTTCTTCATTAAGTGTGTAGATTGAGATAATTAAGTGTGTGAAAATAGAATTTCCCAAGTTCATTGGTATTAACATTTCTTTATAATCTCAAAGCCTAAATCTCCCTCTAAAAACGTACAACTTAGGTTATATTTGGTTTAGAAATTTAGAAAGGAAAAAGAAAAATTTGTGTAAAACGTACATTTCACCTACGTTTTACACATTTTTCTTTTCTCTTTCAAAATTCTTCTTTAAATTCAAGAATCAATCATAACTTTGAAATAGACTCAAATTCTTAGTTGTTTTAGTCTTATTTTTATTCTTTTATGTGTTGGGTGAGAAGCACACTTTTTAACACAATCTCACAGTTCTTATGAAGTTAATTTTGAACTAATTTGCTAGTTTTTTTCCCATCAGCAATGCTAAGTACTAAGAAGAAAAAAAATTAAAAAGAAAGTGTCTAGAGTTTAAATCGTATGAATCAAATTTATTTTTAGTCCATACAATCACTCTGAAAGCTATAGTTTGGAATAAGACCAAAACAAAAAATGGAATATATATATATAAAACAATTTCTCTGACATTCCTTTTAAACAATGATCTCTTAGTTACAATTCCCTTGTCATTAAATTAACACTTTTTTCAACTTTGAGCTTAAAAAAATTTGTTTTTTAGTCCGCTTAGACTAGATACTTTAAAAAATAATAATAATAATAAATAAATTACACTGGTAGTCACTGCATTTTTTTCCTTATGTTATTTTGCTCCTTAAATTTTTAATTAACTCGATTTTAATCCTTAATTTTGAATTTTGTATCAATTTAATCTAATTAATACCGCTGGTAAGAGTTTTTGACGAAAAATTGTCACTGAGTTGGTTGAGATTAACTCACTAAGGTGAACAAGTTTACAATTTTATCCCTAAAGCATGATACATGCCATGCTGCTCAACATGCACAATTTCTATCAAAAATACTGCAGGAATAATCAATTAAACAAATTGATACAAATTATAAATTTAAGATCAAAATCCAATCAATTGAAACTATAAGGATCAAAATGGTATAAACACTAAAGCATAGGGAGCTACAGATGTAATTTGTCCAAAAGAAAAATGATCACCTTTTATCTGTATGAAGCTCTGGAGGACTAGATTTTCCCACCACCCAAACACCTTCATATGAGAAAATTATATCCCACACAAACCAACCATCCGCATCTCATCGCAGCCGGTATTCAACCTATTACGACTTCAGGTTTTCTTGAATTCTATCATCATAAGCTATATCAGATAAAAAAAATAAAAAATAAAACAAAATCGATCACCCGAGAGAGAACAATTTCCTCAGAGTTTTTCTTGCAGTAATAGAAACTGTTTGGTGAGCTGTTTAATAACAAATTTCAACGGTTTTGAGAAACTCATTACGCATAAAATCCAAAATTCACTACATTTAGATCATCAAAAACAGTTGAACTGAGAAAAGAGAAAAAAAAAAAAAAAAAAGAAGAGAGAGAGACAGGATAATACAGATCCAACTTATATACAAACCAAGAACATTCAACAATGAAGATCATTTCTGTTAACAAACAAAGCACAAAGAGAGACAATGACATTTATCAAAAGCAAGCTTAACAACAGTGTCATGACACTGTTTTTGTTTTTTTAGGTACATTGAAACTAAAAACCCAAACCAAACACACCACACAAACAAAGAAACTAAAAACCCAAAGAAACCCTTCTCAAAGGTGACACTGACATTAACACTAGCAGTGATCTTGAAATCGGAACAACAGAGACTTTCAACAATGGCAGAGTGGCCTTGCAGCCAAGAAACTCGAAAACAACCAACAAGAAGCTGTCAAACAGCTTCAATTACCAATCGCATCTCGATCAGCAAGGTACTTCGCAAGAGAATTAATTGGCTTAGTAGTATCAAGATTACCCATTTCCCGACGCCTAATTTTGATCCGAGCAAGGTAATCAGCAGCAATCCAAGAAAAGCTCAACATCACCATCTTCCCAGAACCATCACTCTCTTGTAACTCAATTGACTTCTTCACCCAACTAGGATGGTAAGCGACTTGGTACCACGCTGAAGCCTTGCGTTCATACATTGTATTCTTAGCATCATCGGAGAGTTGATCGAAATCCGAGCCCATTTTCTCAAAAGCTTGCCTGAACTCTTTACGAAGGGAATTGTAAGCATGCTTGAGCTTCTCTTGCAAATCTCCTCGCTTCCGGCTATGGTACTTTGGCATGGACCATATGTGGCCAGTTACAATCTCCTCTTTCCCTAACCACTTTATACTGTCCAAGAAGACCATTTCAACTGCCCATCATAAGAGCACTTGTGCTCCCACGCATCAGCAATGAAATCCACGGATCCTGGAATCTCAAGATCACCATCATAGGGAATGCTTTCAGGAACAAATGTTTGCTCCGGATATGCTTCCACATCTTCATCATAAGCATCTGTGATTTTACGATAGAGTCTGCCCAAAATTTTTTTTTGACTTGTACGACCGATACGCTTCTTTGCCCATGAAGTCAGGATACATTTTTTGGTTTCAGTTCAGATGGCATGGTCACGATCTTTCCAGTTTTGGGAAAATCAACAGCTGTGGCAGCTTTCTCTGCCAGTGTCAGGCACTTCTCATCCTGTGCTCCGTCTTCACTGCAGTCTGCATGAACCACATGGGCATTGCATATTGCACCCAAATTCTCGTTCACTATGTTTCTAGTAAAGAAATCGATTATGTCCTGTAAATAAAAAAAGAACATAAATATAGTCAGAGAGTAGTTCTTCACACACCATCCTCACATCTTTTTCCTGAATGACTAACCCTCATATAGCACAATGTGGATATCTGAATAACTACCGCCACACAGGGGCGGCCCAACTATTAGGGTAGTCAGGCAACTGCTTTAGTTGCCCCCCATATCTGAGAAGATCCCTACATTTTTTAGACCCGTAATGAATATACTTTTCTATTTGGTAAAGAACCTTAATTGTGGCCCTCAGTAAGGCCCCAAATTGGCAAAGCCCAAAAGTAGATTGTTTCTCTAGGAGGCAAAATTCAAATCGGCCAAACAAAAAGTAAAGCCTTATGTGTCGTGTCGAA
>JAPPVO010003720.1:0-69507 GCA_030407325.1 Camellia japonica | reverse complement strand
CCGGCTGATAAATCTGTTCAGCGCGGTTGCCATCAGATAGCCATATATAAACCGGACAGAGAGATCATGTCCTTCACCACCCCCAGCGGCTTATATTGCTACAAAGTCATGCCGTTCGGATTGAAGAACGCTGGGGCGACCTTTCAGCGGATGGTGACAAAGATGTTCGCTCCTCTCTTGGGCCGAATAATGGAGGCCTATATCGACGATATGGTGGTGAAGAGTAAGGAGAAGTCTCAATACCTCGCCGACCTAGCAGAGATGTTCGCCATACTTAAGCACCACAAGCTTCGTTTGAACGCTTCCAAGTGCGCCTTCGGAGTTGGCACCGGAAAGTTTCTGGGTTTTTTGGTCACAAACCGAGGAATTGAAGCCGACCCATTCCAAATCAAGGCGATACAGGAACTGGAGCGCCCAAACTCTACGAAGGACATGCAACATCCGATACACCTGTGAATTTCAATCACATCGCAAAATTGGGGGTAACGCGTGGTGCCTACCGCCGAAACCATTACGTAACGGCCGAAACCGTTACGTAACACCGCATTTTTAAACCTTGCTTATTGTACTCATGTAATTAGATAAACTTTGGAAGTGTTTACTTTCTTTATAGGTGGTACACATCATTGGTTGGAAGGAAATCAAACTTGAAGATTCTGATATCAAAACTTCGTGAGGTTGGAGTTACTATAGTTAAGACAACTGAATTTGTCCAAGGACAAACTTGTCGATGGAGGCTTGCATGGTCATTCATGCCTCCTACCAGGAAGATAATTTCATCTCATGTGGCTGAGAAGAATGTCCTATCTTTCATACTTGAGGTCTGGATATTTTTCCTAGTTTGCATGAATCAATGAGTTATCTATTCTCCCGATGTTGTGAAGGACTTCTTGATGAGATGTACTGTTGAAGCTACTTTTGCCTCTATCAAGAATCCATAATTTCTGTCTTTCGTTACCACAATTCCATTGTAATATATCATATTTCAAGTTTATCTGATTTTCAGGGTCTTCAATGAAAATATAGTGCCCAAGGTTTAAAAATGCGGTGTTACGTAACGGTTTCGGCCGTTACGTAACGGTTTCGGTGGTAGACACCACGCGTTATCTCCGATTTTGCGGTGTGATTGAAATTCATAGGTGTATCGGCCGTTACGGCCAACGTAGCGGTCGTAACGGTGGCGTAACGGCCGTAAAAATCTTAACATTTATTAACTTCTCCCAACTCCCAAGTCTTACCATCATAATAACACTTTAATGCATTAACAACAAGCATAAAAATAATTCTTTGAAATCCAACACATGAATTCCTTGAAAAGTCCCAACACATATAATTATTATCCCTCATAATAACACTTTAATGCATTAAGAACAAGCATAAAAAAAAATTTCTTGAAAAGTTCAATACATATGATTATTATCAAAATATTAAACTTTAAATATAATATAATAAAAAAAAAAGACATTTAATTCTTTGAAAAGTCCAACACTTATGATTATTATCAAAATATTAAATTTTAATATAATATAAAAAAGGAAAAAAAGAAGACATTTAAAAAAAAAAAAATTAAAAATCACAATTCACATATATAGA
The DNA here is from genome assembly GCA_030407325.1 of Camellia japonica. NCBI lineage: Eukaryota > Viridiplantae > Streptophyta > Magnoliopsida > Ericales > Theaceae > Camellia > Camellia japonica. The sequence continues at coordinate 67,914 of JAPPVO010003720.1, read as the reverse complement.
TAATTGTAAACTCAATTCGTGCATAGTACCGGTAATATGCTAGTATATATTAAGGAAAAAGAGATTTTTAACCCCCAAGTCTTGTGGGAGCTCCAATACCCCAATCTAAATTTCTTGATTTTTTGATTTAAAAAAAAAAAACCTTAGTAATTATTAACTTCTCCCAACCCCCAATTACTCTCATAATAACACTTTAATGCATTAAGAACAAGTATAAAAAAATTCCTTAAAAAGTCCAACACATATGAATTCCTTGAAAAGTCCAACACACATGATTATTATTCATCATAATAACACTTTAATGCATTAAGAACAAGCATAAAAAAAATTCCTTAAAAAGTCCAACACATATGAATTTCTTGAAAAGTCCAACACATATGATTATTATCAAAATATTAAACTTTAATATAATATAAAAAAGAAAAACAAAGAAAGCATTTAAAAAAAAAAAGAAAAAAGAAAAAAGACATTTAAAAATCACAATTCACATATATAGAAATAATTGGGAAGTACATACCAATTTCTTGAAAAATCCAACATATGTGATTATTATCCTTCATAATAACACTTTAATGCGTTATAAACAAGCATGAAAAAGCCCAACACATATGATTATTATCAAAATATTAAACTTTAATATAATATATATAAAAAAAAGAGAGAAGACATTTAAAAAAAAAAAAAAACAAAGTGGTGTGTCACGCCCTCAAAATAAGCCATAAATCATTCATTCATAAGATCCATAATCATAAAAGAAACATTATATTTTCATTCATCAGAGTCCTTTTTATAAAAGATGTTACATGTTAACAACAAAAGTAGATGCCCTACGGGCTTACAACTTTCTAAGTCAACACTTGGTTACAGCAAGAGAGGGTCAGAAGCCCTTTACAATTAAAGCCCTCGGCTTGGAAATAAAAACATATATACATAAAATGAAACAACAAAACAGAGACTTCAGCCCCAAAACCTCCCAAGCTAAGTCATTGGAGGTGGCATGTCACCTGTACCTGAAAATAGTGTCCAAAGTAGGGTGAGCCAAAGCCTAGTAGAGATATTCTAAACATTAAATGAGAATTAATGAAAACATTAGCATCCGATAAATGTTTAACACATGTAACACCAGTACATCCTTTCATTTCCACAACCAATCAATATTTGCATTAGGACTAATCCACCTCCCATTACGTATCTAAATCAATTCATTGACATAGCTCAATATTAACTAAACAGTTTAAAATGAGACTACAACTCACATAACTACGCTTCAATAACAGACATCAAAGACATCATTCAACACTTCCAATAACTTGCCATTTTATGGAACTACGTCCGAGGGAACCGGCATCCAAATATATATATATATATATGATTTCAGGACTTTCACCCTGGATGCTCCGGCCAACTTAATGAAGTCCATCCCCTATCTCCTCCCACACAATGGAGTACATCCCCTATCTCCTCCCATACAAAGATACCTATAAAATGTATTAAATATGTTGGCATATACAATGACCCAACAATTCACATATTCAACATTTCAATTCACCGTCATATTCAATGACATAATTCAATCGATTAGTTTCAATTTACCTAATCGTCATGTAGTGTTTACAACAATCATGGCTATCCTCCACCGATAGCCCAAAACAGTTATTTCTAAACAGATAAATAAATTCATCAAACAGATAATTTATCTCATTTTCCATAGGTGAGTGGTTCATCAGTCCAACTACACCAATTAACCCCAATTCCATCCAATTTCATGATTTCCAAATCAATTTCATATTTGCACAATTTATTTCATTAAGTATACAAATGATTTATTTAATTTAAATCAGGGCATTAATCCCCATTTCTCAAATATTGCACCCAAGGCCCAAATTCATCAATTATGCACACATAACCCCTTTTCAAGACCTCACATACACAATGGAGCCCAAAGGTAGAAAAACCCCTCTTTTAAATATTTCAAATTCCGAACCCTAACTTCCCAAAATTTCAAAATCTCACCATTTATACAAAATGACTAACATTTATGTTAAAGCTCATAAAAATGAGTAGATTATCCCTACCTCAAATGGAGAATCTCAAAGGAGAAGAAGAGGAAAACTCAAGATGCTCCAAACGCACACTTTTTCGGATCAAAACGTAACCCACGCGAAGCTCAAGCCTTAATACAAAGGGAGTAGGGTAGAAGAACCCTAGATCAAGAGTATTTGTAGAGACAAGGGGTACTGTAGACCGCCCGGAACTCCGCTCCGCGCACGAGGGCGCGAATCGTTTGTTCATTAGCTACTACAGTTCGGACTCGTGTCACGGTTTTGAATCTAATCTCATAAAGTGCAATGCAAGACTGATAAATCACAAAAGAGTCTAAATCTGGCAAATCGTTTTGGAAAACTGATTTTTATAAAGAAGTGCCAAACGTGGACTGCTTTGCCAGATACAGAGTCGCCACCTAAATGTTTTGTTTTTGGAAAATTTAGGAAACCCTGACTCGTGCCTAAGGCCACGTGTCCGTCATCACCAAAGTTGCCTCGGCTCGGGAACTTGGGTACGAGAGGGGAAGGTCATGCAATAAGCACCCCCGTTCGCCCGATCAAAGATCGGCCTTTACTAACATGATATGTTGTTTTTGAAAACACATGTGTTCTTATTCCGGTTATTAACCTAGAATTACTATGTGATGCACACAGCATACAAGTATAGACTAGATCGCCTAAGTTGGAACAAAACATTTCATGTTCGTTTGTTTGAAAATGGTTTGAAGTTTGCTACTCGCAAGTAGGCTAAGTCGTGGTTTTGCCACCCTCGAGTGGGCTTAAAACTCGCATTTCGATGAATTGTTCCAATTCAAACAATCTAACCTTCATCCACAGGCATTCATGCATTTAAACACATAAGCACATAGCCTTATGGCAAGCATGCTACCATGGCAGTCACTTACACACATGCAAGGATGCTAAAGCGTAAACACTCACAGTGTACTCCAAGCCAAAAAAGAAGCTAGTTAGTAATCAATGTATGATCCTAGCTATGTCAACAATGCCTAATGCAACACATGCAAAATGCAACTAAGATAGGCTCGGCTATTCTAAGATGTCATGTGAAATGCAACAATTAATACATGTATTCAAGTAAATATATTGAAATACAATGCAGTTTGTATGATGCGCCGAGCCCGGTGCATGCAAGACGAATGAATGATGCACGCATGCAAGCATAAGTATGCTAATTGAAAATGATCCTAAAACTAACCATCAAAAGCTGATAAGTAAAAGGGAGAAAGAAATGGGATTGGAAGACATGCATCACACAAACGCATGCTTATTACAACAGTTCGCCCTCTCGACAGAGGGTCCAAATAATGGGCTAACTAGCTAATCTAAGCTAATTAAACTAATTATTACAAACCAAACTAATTAACTAACTTAGCTAATTAATTATTACACAACCGAATTGAAACAAATAGCTACGCTAAGCTAATTGAGATATTACACAACAAATCAAATGATTAAATTACACGAACTAATCATGAATACTGAAATGGCCTCGCCGGCAAAGAAGAGATACATGCTCGGTCGGCTTTGCTCAGAAATCCACTACCGTGCCTCGTGTTGCCTCTGTTTGCACTCTTCTGTATCTCTAAAAATTGTGCCAACTTCCATAGTGCTTCTGACCTACCTTAGGAACAATCTGAGGGGTGGTCAGCCAAGAGGAAAGGCCATCGCCAAGTGTAATAATCATCGGCCAAATTTCAAGGATATCAGCCAATTTTGATAGCCGATCGCATACTATGTGACGCCCCGATTCTACACTATTGGTTGCAGTCAAGGGAGAGTTACTAATGAGTCCTATGGTCAATAACCAAGTAAGATCCCAGATCGCCGAAGGAGTTAGATTAGCCTCCCTTCTAAGTCCAGCTTTCTTAGGCAGCACACTACCCTTTTGACAGATCTTAAAAGGTATTGACACAAGGTCTCATAAGTAACGGTAAGGTTCATACATAGAATATAAATACATAACAATCAATATATATAACTCAAAAGATGGTTCCATTACATTACATTCCAGAAGAAAGCTTAAGTCTTCAAATAAGTCTTTACAAAACATCCAAAAAGAAACTTCTAATATTTTTTTTTTCTAGGATAGCCAAAAGTCTTCAAAAGTTTCAGGCTCATCGTCCCCAGCTATGAGTTCCGCTTTGTCACCTGGCATGATATGCCGTGAGCTTTGAATGCTCAGTAAACACACACACACCCTACCCCTTTTTCCCAGTCCAATACACAATCACAATTATAACATCAAGTAATAAAGCATGATACTTCAATAAATAAATAAAGGGTTAAGTTAGATGTTAGCAAACTAGAAATCTCCCAAAGAGATTTCGTCCTCCCAACCACAAGAATCGGATGCGGATTATTCTGTATGCCCCCTCTTTTGCTGCTTTGTTGCAGACCTAACCTCGGATGCCTACCAACGGTTATGTACCGTGTAGCGCCAACTGCAGGGCCTCAAAAGAGATGGTAAAATAGGGCCTTGCCCGAATCCCTCCTTACACCAAACCACCTAGGGTCCGAATACAACCGCTCCGTTCAAGGGTTCCGAAAACCACTTGCGCAAGACTTTAACTTTCAAATAGGGAACGCATCCCAACAATCCATATATCACATTTCTCATCTTTTTATTCCTCAAGTGTCCGAAAACCCAATACCCTCCCAATTAGGTTTCCCGTTGAGTTAAATATTTTACAACAAGGTTAGTCTAACTTATAAGACAACAATATACATATAAGCACGCATTCTTAAGATGAGAAAGGTAAATAACATAACCACAACACATATAATATCATGCTAAGATATGATCATAAGCTAATAAGCAATCTCATGAACTCAAGGGTATAAAACATCTACACATAATAAAATTTCCAGATTTAGCGTCGCATAAAGATTAAAATGAAAGGTCTATTTTAGATCTTTTACTAGACTTGGCTTTCCTATGGTTCGTAGGGAATTTGATCTAGTTTCTAGAACATTTTTCGGAAATGGGGTTGCTTTTTCAGAATTTAAGTTATTTAGAAAATATTCCAGCACTGTCCAGGTTCTGTCCAGATCCGTTGACCGTTACGAAAAATTGATTTTCTTGCAAACCGCTTAATTTTTTTTGATGAAACCAATTTTAGTTGAAAGCTAACACCTTAAGGAAGGTTTTGACATAAAATAGGGGTCCAGAATAATTTTTTACATTTTTCAAGAATTTCTGGAAGTGGGCTGTAAAAACAGGTTTTAGGGTACTTTGCCCAAAACAAGAAGATTTATGAAAAAAAGGGTTCCACCAAGGGAAAGTTTCATTTCTTTTGTGAAGAAAATATGCTAACTATCACAGGTTTAACTTAGAAAATTTGTTTGAAAGAGTGCCTTTGAAAAGTTGAGAGATTGGTACAAAAAGGAGATGATTTTGTGCCAAAATGGGGAAAATACAAGAGAGATGGAATCAATACTCAACCCTTAGCATTTTTAACATAAGGACTTAGTAATAACAGATCTGAAAACATTATTTGGAACCTTTAGAAACATGTATTAGAAAAAGGAAATGGAAGAGAAGGTTGGGTTTGTAGCTTACCTACTAAGCTTTACACAAGAAGCTCTCTTCTTCCTCCTTCTTCTCCTCTAGACTTCTCTTTCTTGCTCTCCTCCCTCTCTCTAACCGAATGTGTGTGTGGGTGTGGTGTTTGTGGCTTGCCAAGCTTAGGGGAGGTTGGTATTTATAGACAATTTTGGTGTAAAAAGTCCTAAAAGCCCATTAGTTGGAAATGGATGGAAATGTTAGGATTTGTTTGAAGTTTTAAAGGAAATAGGGATGATTTGGGAGGCTTACTCAAGGATTTGGCAATACTTAGTTAAAATGGAACTAGTTTAGGAATTAGCATTCCTAGGTCTAGGGTACTAGGTTGTGTTTTCTTCTAGAATTTCATGATGATATACATTGAAAATTGTCTCCTCTCTTCCTCCTAGAAAGGCCGGCCATAGGGAAGGGTGAAGGGTAAATTTTTTATTCATTTTGGTCCTAGGGCACTTCCCTCAAGGTGTATATATATATATATATTACAAGATTGATGGTACTTCAAGGTACAAGGTATAAGTACTAGTTTTTGGGGCAAGTTTTGAATTTAATTAAAGGGTGAGGGCTTGGAGTTAAATACATGTAACTTATGTAGAATTAAATTAGGTTAGGGATCCTAATCCGGTTAGGGAAATTCTTGTTTCGATAAAAATAAAAATAGTAATGCTAACTTACAAGATTCAAATTAATTCAAGTAAGCGAGGGGGCTTTAAGAAAATAATTCAAACATTAGGGTCTTTAAAGTGAATACATATTTCAGGGGCTTCACATACTAAGTGGTCGATCGGCCACTGCTTCCTGCAAACTTCTCCTTTTGCTACAACAGAGCACTAACAGAGGCATGGCAGTGTATTTGCAAGAAAATGTGTGTGCAACCACACCTCTTATCATGTTTAAAGTTCAAAGGAGTGTAGTGCTCGACTCTCGAGCCACTAATCACGCATCTCAATGCATGATGGCCAAAGAGGCCGAGTTGCACAAATCAATGTCAAATGAATGCACAAAAACACATAAATGCCTTAACCTCTATCATGCACGATCAAGAGGGTCGGCGACTGAGAAATGAGGCACGTTTCATCACTTCAAGTATGAAACGTCTCTTGTTTCTCGTGTTTGGATTAACACTCTATCCAAACACAATGCAACACAAGTATGCCAAATATAATGCAATGCTTGCAAGCAAACAACAATGCAAACAACAAGCATGCAAACAACATGCAATGCAAATGACATGCAAGATGGACTTAAACCGGATATGGACAGATCTCAATCATGTCCAAAACAGTGGCCAAAATGATGAAACTAAGGCACAAAAAGGCAAGACATGCATGCACATGCATTGGCTCATCAAGTAGGCCTAAGAACACAACTCTCAAAAGTGCTCAAGGAGTGACAAACATGGAAGTGTAACAACACTATATGCATTGAAATCATGTATGGAATGGTGTCAAACCACTCAAACAATACAAGTATGGCATGTAAGAGGGCTCAAAGCTTGAAACTAACATAGGCACTTGCACTATAACTATACAAAACACGAAGCATATAGCCAAGACAACCCAAAACAGTCCTAGAACATGCCAAAATGATGCTAAAACATGCATGGATCAAAGCTAAAACATGCATGGATCAAAGCTAAAACATGCTAGCATGAAGGGCATGAAGCATGGAGTATGCAATGCCAAAATGGAGGATTACACTACACCTACCAAGACCAAGCATGAGATGGCTTCGCCAACAAAAATCAGAGTTATATCATGGCAAAATAACCCCCAAAACACACTAAAATGATAGCTCGCAAGCTTAGGCATGAAGGCATACACGATGGCTCATGTTTAAGGCATAAAACACAAACTTTCCAAAGCATTGAAAGAGTGACAGATGTGAGTGTATGACCACACTACATGCACTGAAATCACATATGAAATGATGCCAAATCATGAAAATAGCCTAAGCAATGCATGCTAGTGGCTTGGAAACTCAAGGCTAATGAGCTAGAATGAACCGTGGCTATACAAAGAAATGCATGCATCACCAAAACAACACAAATCAGACCTTAAGAATGGTAAAACATGACCAAAAGCTTGCTGAAGTTAAGCCAAAATCATGCTAGAATGATGAGCTCAAGTATGATACACATTAGGCTAGTGAATGGAAATGCACTACAAGTGCAAGGAGAATGCAAGAGGCTATCAAACCAACCCAAAACAAATCCAAGGCATGTTAAAACAACACCAAAAACCCACTGAGATGGAACCAATACATGCTAGATGAACATGCTACTTTGATGAGCCATCTATACAAGCATGCAAGACATAAGGAGAGGGGATGACCCTCTCCTATTTAAGACCTCAAAATACACTTTCCACCACTGAAATTCCTCTGGAATTCAGTGGTAGAAAGGTCATGCAAAGACTAAAACAAAAGCCTAAAGAGGTGGCCCAAAACAAGGCAAAACAAGGCACAAATGGGGGTAGACCACCCCCAACACCAACAAGACCTTAAACAATCATTACAAACATACAAAATCAGAACTTTTTGTAGTAGAAAGTTAGGCCTAAAACAACATGCAAGTAGGGCCAAAAGCTTAATCAAAATAAAGGGATTAAGGGGTTAGAAGCTCACCCTTGTAGAACCACTTTAGAGCAACAACTCCAGCAGCTTTTTTTTGGATCAAAACTAGTCCAAAAACTCCAAAACCAACCTCAAAGTGCCTCAGCTCCAAGAGTATGGTGTTTCACTATGTGTTTGTGTGCAAAAGTGTGATGAAAATGCACTTTTGAGCACAAACAAGTGCAAATATAGAGAGAGAGAGAGGAAGAAATATAGAGAGAGAGTGATATATATCTTGTATATCAAATTTTAGAACCTCTGGAAAGGGAGAGGGGTCTCCCTTCTTATAGAAAATCAAATCCTAAGCTTGTTGGACAAGCTAAGGGTTTGATTCAATCCCTCCATACACGTGTATGGAGGATGAAATCTGTGCTCACCAGCTGTCACAGCTGGCACAAAAATATATGCAAAAGCAAATAAAAAGGCCTCGGCCAAAAGATATGACCGATTGTCCAAAAAAGATGCCGATCGGCCAAAAAGAGTGCCGATTGGCCATCACTAATGGCCGATGACAAGAAAACAAGGCCGATAAGCACAAGGCTTGGCCGATGGGTTGTAGGGCTGGCCAACAAGCCGCCCTCTTCCCTCAGAAAGAAAAACCACAGGTCCTTGGTCCACAACCAAGCACAAAACAGACAAGTTGAGAGGTTCTAAGGCAAGGCGCGCAGCCAAGACCTTCAGGAACTCAAAACGAACACGAGCATGGATGATCATCGAGTGTTCAAACGATGACGTCCAAGTCTTGAGGACGGTCAAAAATAGGGTGTCTACAGGTACTTTTAGAGAGAGAGATAGCCGGATCTAGGGTTTGGAATGAAAAGAGGATCAAAAAGTGATGAAGAAGACCTCTGCTGCGAACTGATATATGCGAGGCTCGCTCGAGCAAAGGAGTGGTCGCTCGAGTGACCAGACACAAGAAAAACCTCGCTCGAGCGCACAATGCCAAGCTTCAGGTCTGCTATCAACACAGACGCAAGCTCAAGCGCAGGAGTTCTCGTTCGAGCGAAGGAACTAATAGCACGCGGCTCGCTCAAAAGTAAGAAGGCTCGCTTGAGTGAAGAATACCAACCTTCAGGTCTTCATAGAGATGCAGACGCACGCTCGAGCGCAAGAATGCTCGCTTGAGCGAAGAGAGAAATACCCAAGGCTTGCTCGAGCGCAAGAAGCCTCGCTCGAGCGAAGAAGCCAAAACCTGGGCAGCAACCATTTGTTCCAACTCACAACCCACTTGTTCCAAACTCGCCTAACACATCCCAAAACTCAAATACAAAGCATTAAAGGATGGAAGTAAGATATAAACAACAACATACGACCACAAAACCTGAGTAAGGAACACAAAAGAGGACGGGGTAAAACCGGGATTGCTATATGGTGAAACACAACCTGTGCGTAGCACGAGTGATAGTCTAGTAAGTGTGTAAAGAAAAGGGAGAAAGAAATGGGATTGGAAGACATACACCATTATTACATATTTGCCATCATAAAAGAGGGTTCAAATAAGTATCCGAGTGTTCAAACCCCAATGCGTGAGAAATACTAAGTAAACACCATTATTACATATTTGCCATCATGGAAAAGAGTCCGAATAAGTGAGTAAATAAAAGGGAGCAAGAAATGGGGATTGCAAGACATACACCATTATTACGTATTTGTCCTCATGCAAGAGGGTTCGAATAAGTGAGTAAATAAAAAGGAGCAAGAAATGGGGATTGGAAGACATACACCATTATTTATACATTTGCCATCATGCAAGAGGGTCTGAATAAATAATAAGTGTCTGAGTGTTTGACCCCTAATGCATATGAGACGAGTAGATGCGAACATGAGAAATGCTAAGTAAACAGGTCGTTCTACGCTACCATTATAAGCGGGTAAGTAAAAGGGAGAAAGAAATAGGGATTGGTAGACGTACACCATTATTACATATTTGCCATCATGAATGAGGGTCCGAATAAGTGTTCGAGTATTCGAACCCTAATGCATGAGAAATGCAAGTAAACACCTTTATTACATATTCGCCATCATGAAAGAGGATCTGAATAAGTGAGTAAATAAAAGGGAGAAGGAAATGGGGATTTGAAAACATACACAATTATTACATATTTGACATCATGCATGAGGCTCCGAATAAGTGTCTGATTGTTCGAACCCTAATGCATGAGAAATGGAAAGTAAACACCATTATTATATATTTTCCATTATGCAAGAGGGTCCAAATAAGTGAGTAAATAAAAGGGAAAAATAAATGGGGATTGGAAAACATACATCATCGTTACATATTTGCCATCACGCAAAAGGGTCCCAATAAGTGTCCGAGTGTTCAAACCATAATGCATGAGAAATGCTAAATAAACACCATTATTACATATTTGCCATCATGCAAGAGGGTCCGAATAAGTGAGTAAATAAAAGGGAGAAAGAAATGGGGATTGGAAGACATATACCATTATTACATATATGCCATCATGCAAGTGGGTCCAAATAAGTGTCTGAGTGTTCGAACCCTAATGCATGAGAAATGCTAAGTAAGCACCATTATTATATATTTTCCATCATGCAAGAGGGTCCGAATAAATGTCCGAGTGTTTGAACCCTAATACTTGAGAAATGCTAAGTAACACCAGAATTACATATTTGCCATCATGCAAAACGGTCCGAATAAGTGAGGAAATAAAAGGGAGAAAGAAATGGGGATTAGAAGACATAGACAATTATTACATGTTTGCCATCATGCATGAGGGTTCGAATTAGTGTCTGAGTGTTTGAACCCTAATTCATGAGAAATGGTAAGTAAACACCATGTTTACAGATTTGCCATCATACAAGAGGGTCCGAATAACTGATCAAATAAAAGTGCGAAAGAAATGCGGATTAGAAGACATACACCCTTATTACACATTTGCCATCATGCAAGAGGGTCCAAATAAGTGTCTGAGTGTCCGAACACTAATGCATATGAGACGAGCTAAATAAACACTTTTATTACATATTTGCCATCATGCAAGAGGGTCCGAATAAATGAGTAAATAAAAGGGGGAAAGAAATGAGGATTGGAAAAACATACACAATTATTACAAATTTGTCATCATGCTTGAGGGTCCGAATAAGTGTCTAAAAGTTCGAAGCCTAATGCATGAGAAATGTAAGTAAACAACATTATTACATATTTTCCATCATGCAAAAGGGTCCAAATAAGTGAGTAAATAAAAGGGCGGAAGAAATGGGGATTGGAAGACATACACCATTATTACATATTTGCCATTATGCAAAAGGGTCCGAATAAGTGAGTAAATAAAAGGGTGAAAGAAATGGGGATTGGAAGACCTACACCATTATTACATATTTGCCATAATGTAAGAGGGTTCGAATAAGTGTCTGAGTGTCTGAACCCTAATGCATGAGAAATGCTAAGTAAACACCATTACCACATATTTGCCATCATGCAAGAGGGTCCGAATAAGTGTCTGAGTGTTCGAACTCTAATGCGTGAGAAATAGTAAGTAAACACCATTATTACAAATTTGCCATCATGCATGAGAGTCAGAATAAGCGGGTAAATAAAAGGGTGAAAGAAATGGGGATTGAAAGACATACACCATTATTACATATTTTCCATCATGCAAGGGGTCCGAATAAGTGTCCTAGTGTGCGGACCCTATTTCATGAGAAATGCTAAATAAACACCATTATTACATTTTTGCCATCATGCAAGAGGGTCCCAATAAGTGAGTAAATAAGAGGATGAAAGAAATGGGATTGGAAGACATACACCATTATTACATATTTGACATCATGCAAGATGGTCCGAATAAGTGTCTGGGTGGCCGAACCTTAATGCATGTGAGACGTGTAGAAACGAACATGAGAAATGCTAAGTAAAAATGATGTTCTATGCTACCAATATAAGCGGGTGAATAAAAGGGAGAAAAATGTCATACCCTAAACTCGCCCCTAGAAGTTTGGGCGTGACCACTTCAGTAACGGACACTTAACCTGTTATATATATATCATATGGGGCCTGACCGGAAGCATTAAATATCAAAATTTGACAATAGAAACAAACTCCATTGAGCTACTACTATCATGCCAGGATCATAAACTTTTAAGCGACAAATAAAATCTAAAACATACACCTGAACATCGGTTATATACATACATATATACAGGCCCAGCCCTGTAATTGGGCATATATCAAAAACACTAGAGAACGAAGTGTTGCACACATGTCAACTTTAGGCCAACAACTAGAGTGCAAAACCAAAGTTCGTCAAAACTTCATGAAAATAAGAGCAGCTTCTCTTAGGCTTGGACATGGAAAGGTTGACCAAAGAGGACAAGCGTCATGGCTTAGGACTGACCACTTGGTTGGTTACCTACAGAAACAGACATAACATAGGGTGAGCCAAGCTCAGTGAATAGTATGATACATAAATGCACAATTTAAACATAATACATAACAATGCATAAATAAATGCGAAGATCATGTAGTTAATCTGTTCCTGTTTTCATTTCAAATGGCCTTAGGCCCCAATCGTGAGTCATAATGGTTTTAAGCCCTTGAACACATTAACATTTTAAACATAATGGCATATAGCCCTTGTATACATGGCATGAAGCCCTTGTCAGAATGGCATAAGCCCTTATCAGAATGGCATTACAGCCCTTGAACATATAGATATATGAACCCAAGAGGTGTCTCACACGGATTCTAGAGGTAACTCACATCGTAGCACTTAGTTCCGTGTAGCACTTTGTTTCATATCAGAATGGCATAAGCCCTTATCAGGTTGGCATTAAGCCCTTGAAACATATTGGCATTAAGCCCTTGAAACATATTGGCATGAAGCCCTTGAAACATATATATGAACCCAAGAGGTGTCTCACACGGATTCTAGAGGTGACTCACATTGTAGCACTTAGTTTCGTGTAGCACTTTGTTTCATTTCATAACAACTTATGCAGATGGCCATGAGCCTCATAACTTTCACAGAATGGCTTTCAGCCTCATAATTTTCACATATGTATGGACTCAAGAGGTGTCTCACATGGACTCTAGCGGTGGCTCACAATGTAGCACTTAGTTCCAAGTAGCACTTTGTTCCATACCAATAATTAGCAGGTCTTACATACCAAACCATACATAAATGTCATACCATAAACGGAAATAAATTCATACATATGCATTATGCTTGAATCATTAACAGAAATCATAATTCATACTTACTTATACTTGGCATTTTAATAGCGCTGGCAAATCAATAAAAAGCATTCTTGTTAGTTCCATAAAGAAATTCCTCAACATTGTGAACTTGTAGTATACTTGAACTTTTACATACGTAAGCTTGTAACATACTTAAGCTTGTATCGTACTTAAACTTGTAACATACTTAAGCTTGTATCGTACTTAAACTTGTAACATACTTGAACTTATAGCATGCGTATACTTGTAACATACTTGAATTTATAACATGCGTATACTTGTAACATACTTGAACCATGGTATTATTACCCCCGAGCAAGGGCCATAAGACCACGGTATTATTACCCCCGGGTAAGGGTCTTGTGCTAAGGATGTCATGAATACTTTTACATATATGGATAATCATTCCTTAAGTCATAACGTAACTTATCAAAAAATGAAGCATTTCTTGTTATGTCATGTCATTATCATGCGCTTAACAAAATAATTCATATTCTTATGTGGGTTGTATACTGATGATAAACCTTTATATTCATATCATAGATTCTAAACGATCTTGGGTCCCTTCGTAACATAATCGAATAATCTTAGATTCACACAAATATCATTCTTCAAGGATGAACATAAGTTCCACTTATTCTTTAAGAAATAACATAGTATGCTGATAAATAACAAAGGCTAATATTCGTCTTTAACAGAACATAAGGATTCCAAAATCATACCAACGTACGCGAATCTTTCAGTGTTCATATAAGTTCACATTGCTTTCCAATTGTCATAAATGTTCGTATAACACTTACAAAGAGCAGAGCATTAGTGATAATAATTATCAATAGTAGATAAAATGTACATTTTTGTACTACTACTCATAGTGTTCAGGTGCTTGATCTGCCCCTGTAGCTGACCCTCAAGATTCAAGCAAGAAAAGCAAGCTTTGAGAAGAATCCTCCACAAATTCGAATTTCAATCGGTTGAAAATGTTGACCCTTTCTTGTTCTCCATCCTTGATGCAAGATCCATGGTAGATTTGTTGAGAAAAGTGGAGGAAATCAAGGTTTTGGGAGCTAGGGTTTCGGACATGGAAGAGGGGAGAAGAAGAGAGGGAAAGAAAATGTAAGAAATGGGCCAAAAATCTCGTTTTTGAGCTGCTGTCCCGCACAGCCCGCACGTGCGGCGCTATTCCCCGCACATGCGGCTCTGCTTCCAACACAGATGTGAAAACTTCAAATGGGTATAACTCTCTCATTGGGACTCCATTCTAGGTCGTTCTTGTGTCCAAATTGAAGCCTCGGAAACAAGCTTTCCAATGGTTCCAACCTCACATTCAAATTCTGAGTATGGAAAAGAAAAGGGCAAATGAATGACGGCTGATCGTAGGCTAACTATCCGAATTATATTCTTTGGTCCAATCTTACTTTACCATCATACCACCACCTCAAACAATACCCCAAAATAAGGTAAGAACATTCCAAATACACTGTTAAGAATGTCAAAAATGAGCCCACGCTTGAGCGGAGGGAAAAATTTCAAGCCGATACAATAAAGGTCGCCATAACTCAACAGATAATTCTTTAATTCCGATAGATATAGTTGAATTAAAACACATGAACCCCTAATTAAATAAGGATGGCTTTTGGGGTCATTACAAAAAAAATGAGGATTGGAAGACATACACCAATATTACATATTTGCCATCATGCAAGAAAGCCCGAATAAATGTCCGAGTGTTCGAACCCTAATGCATGAAAAATGCTGAGTAAACACCATTATTACATATTTGCCATCGTGCAAAAGGGTCCGAATAAGTTTATGAGTGTTCGAACCCTAATGAGTGAGAAATGGTAAGTAAACACTATTTTTACATATTTGCCATCATTCAATAGGGTCCGAATAAGTTAGTAAATAAATGGAAGAAATAAATGAGGATTGGAAGACATACACCATTATTACATATTTGCCATCGTGCAAACGGGTCTGAATAAGTGAGTAAATAAAAGGGAGTAAGAAATGGAGATTGGAAAACACACACAATTATTACATATTTGCCATCATGCAAGAGGGTCCGAATAAGTGGGTAAATAAAATGGAGAAAGAAATGGAGATTGGAAGACATACACCATTATTACATATTTGCCATAATGTAAAAGGGTCCGAATAAGCAGGCAAATAAAAGGTAGAAAGAAATGCGGATTGGAAGAGATACACCATTATTACATATTTGCCATCATGCAAGAGGGTTCGAATAAGTGAGTAAATAAAAGGGACATAGACATGGGGATTAGAAGACATACACCATTATTACATATTTCCCATCGTGCAAGAGGGCCCGAATAAGTTTCCGAGTGTTCGAACCCTAATGCTTGAGAAATGCAAAGTAAACACCATTATTACATATTTTCCATCATGCAAAAGGGTTCGAATAATTGAGTAAATAAAGGGAGCAAGAAATGGGGATTGGAAAACATACACTATTATTACATATTTGCCATCATGCAAGAGGGTCCGAATAAGTGAGTAAATAAAAGGGAGCAAAAATGGGGATTGGAAGACAAACACCATTATTACGCATTTGCCATCATGCAAGAGGGTCCGAATAATTAATAAGTCTCCGAGTGTTCGAACCCTATTGCATATGAGATGAGTAGATGTGAACATGAGAAATGCTAAGTAAACAGGACGTTCTACGCAACCATTATAAGCGGGTAAATAAAAGGGAGAAAGAAATAGGGATTGGAAAACATACACCATTCTTACATATTTGCCATCATGAATGAGGGTCCGAATAAGTGTCTGAGTGTTCGAACCCTAATGCATGAGAAATGCTAAGTAAACACCATTATTACATATTTGCCATCATGCAAGAGGGTCCGAATAAGTGTCCGTGTGTCCGAAACCTAATGCATATAAGATAAGTAGATGCGAACAAGGGAAATGCTAAGTAAACATGACGTTTTATGCTACCATTATAATCGGGTAAATAAAATAGGGAAAGAAATGGCTATTGGAAGAGATACAACATTATTACATACTTGCCATCATGCATGAGGGTTCGAACAACTGTCCGAGTGTTCGAACCCTAATGCATGGGAAATGCTAAGTAAACACCTTTATTACATATTTTCTATCATGTAAGAGGGTCCGAACAAGTGTCCGATTTTTCAGAACCTAATGCAAGAGAAATGTTAAGTAAACACCATTATTGCATATCTGTCATCATGAAAGATGTTCCGAATAAGTGAGTAAATAAAAGCGAGAAAGAAATTGGGATTGGAACACAAACACCATTATGACATATTTGCCATCATGAAGAGGGTCCAAATAAGTGTCCGTGTTCGAATCCTAATGCATGAGAAATGCTAAGAAAACACCATGATTACATATTTTCCATCATGCAAGAGGGTCCGAATAAGTTTGCAAGTTTTCGAATCCTAATGCATGACAAATGCTAAGTAAACACCATGATTACATATTTGCTATCATGTAAAAGGGTCCGAATAAATGAATAAATAAAAGAGAGAAAGAAATGGGGATTGGAAGACATACACAATTAATAAATATTAGCCATCATGCATGAGGGTCCAAATAAGTGTCCGAGTGTTCAAACTCTAATGCATGAGAAATGTTAAGTAAACACCTTTATTACATATTTTCCATCATACAAGAGGGTTCGAATAAGTCAGTAAATAAAAGGGAGAAAACAAAATAGGGATTGGAAGACATATACCATTATTACATATTTGCCATCATGCAAGACAGTTCGAATAAGTGCCCGAGTTTTCAAACCCTAACGCATGAGAAATGCTAAGTAAACACGATGATTACATATTTACCATCTTGCAAGAGGGTTAGAATAAGTGAGTAAATAAAAGAGAGAAAGAAATGGGGATAGGAAGACATACACAATTATTACATATTTGCCATCATGCATGAGGGTTCGAATAAGTGTTTGAGTGTTCGAGTGTTCGAACCCTAATGCATGAGAAATGATAATAAACACCATGATTACATATTTTCAATCATGCAAGAGGGTCCGAATAAGAAAGTAAATAAAAAGGAGAAAGAAATGGGGATTGGAAGACATACACAATTATTAAATATTTTCCATCATGCATGAGGGTCCAAATAAGTGTTCGAGTGTTCGAACCCTAATGCATGAGAAATGCTAAGTAAACACCATTATTTCATATTTGCCATCATACATGAGGGTCCGAATAAGTGTCCGAGTGTTCGAACCCTAATGCATGAGAAATAATAATAAACACCATGATTACATATTTTCAATCATGCAAGAGGGTCCGAATAAGAGAGTAAATAAAAGGGAGAAAGAAATGGGGATTGGAAGACATACACAATTATTAAATATTTTCCATCATGCATGAGGGTCCAAATAAGTGTCCGAGTGTTCGAACCCTAATGCATGAGAAATGCTAAGTAAACACCATTATTTCATATTTGCCATCATACATGAGGGTCCGAATAAGTGTTCGAGTGTTCGAACCCTAATGCATGAGAAATGATAATAAACACCATGATTACATATTTTCAATCATGCAAGAGGGTCCGAATAAGAGAGTAAATAAAAGGGAGAAAGAAATGGGGATTGGAAGATATACACAATTATTAAATATTTTCCATCATGCATGAGGGTCCAAATAAGTGTCCGAGTGTTCGAACCCTATGCATGAGAAATGCTAAGTAAACACCATTATTTCATATTTGCCATCATGCATAAGGGTCCGAATAAGTGTCCGAGTGTTCGAACACTCATGCATGAGAAATGCTAGATAAACACCTTTATTACATATTTGTCATCATACAAGAGGGTCCGAATAAGTGAGTAAATAGAAAGGAGAAAGAAATGGGGATTGGAAGACATATACCATTATTATATATTGGCCATCATGCAAGAGGGTCCGAATAAGTGTCCGAGTGTTCGAACCCTAATGCATGAAAATTGGTAAGTAAACACCATTATTATATATTGGCCATCATGCAAGAGGGTCAGAATAAGTGACTAAATAAAAGCGAGAAAGAAATGGGGATTTGAAGACAAACACTATTATTACATATTTGCCATCATGCAAGAGGGACCGAATAAGTGAGTAAATAAAAGGTAGATGGAAATGGGGTTTGGAAGGCATACACAATTATTACATACTTGCCATCATGCAAGAGGGTCCGAATAAGTGTCCGAGTGTTCGAACCCTAATGTGTGAGAAATGGCTAATAAACACCATTATTACATATTTGCCAGCATGCAAAACGCTTTGAATAAGTGTCCGAGTGTTCGAACCCTAATGCATGAGAAGTGGTAACTAACACTATTATCACAATTTTGCCATCATGCAAGAGGGTCCCAATAAGTGAGTAAATAAAAGGTAGGCAGAAATGGGCATTGGAAGAGATACACAATTATTATATATTTTCCATCATGCATGAGGGTCCGAATAAGTTTGCGAGTGTTCGAACTCTAATGCATGAGAAATGGTAAGTAAACACCATGATTACAGATTTGTCATCATGCAAGAGGGTCCGAATAACTGACTAAATAAAAAGGATAAAGAAATGGGGATTTGAAGACATACACCATTATTATATATTTGACATCATGTAAGGGGGTCCAAATAAGTGAGTAAATAAAAGGGATAAAAAAAAGGAGATTGGAAGACATACACCATTATTACGTATTTGCCATCATGCACGAGGGTCTGAATAAGTGTCCGAGTGTTCGAACCCTAATGCATGAGAAATGCTAAGTAAACACATTTATTGCATATTTGCCATCATGCAAGAGGGTCCGCATAAGTGAGTTAATGGAAGGGAGAAAGAAATGCAGATTGGAAGACATACACAATTATAACATATTTGCCATCATGCATCGGTGTTCAAATAAGTGTCCGAGTGTTCGAATCCTAATACGTGAGAAATGCAAAGTAAACACCATTATTGCATATTTTCCATCATGCAAAAGGGTCCAAATAAGTGAAAAAATAAAAGTTAAAACAAAATGGGGATTAGAAGACTGTAGACACCCCATTTTTGACTAACCTTAAGACTTAGACATCATCGATTAAGCGCTCGGTGATAGTGCATGTTGTGCTCGTTTCGAGGTTTCGGAGTTTTGGCTGAGAGCCTCGCCTCCGGGCCTCTGAACTCTTTGTGCTTTGACTCGGTTTGAGGACCAAGTCTGGTTTTCCTTACCTGAGGGAGGGAGAGGTCTTGTAGATCACTTTTTGTGGTCGTAGGCCACTTTTCTCGTTTGGAGACTAGTTTTCAGTTTTTGGAGCCTTTGGCCACACGTCTTGTCTCGGGCCGCTTAATGTTCTCCGTTTGGCATGGTTTTTGAACCACACCTTGTTTTCTTGGCCTAGAGGGCCACTGTGGTTTGGGAGACCACTTTTGTGGTCGTAAACCACTTTTGGTGCTCGACAGCTAGTTTTCGAGGCTCTCGGCTGTGCGCTTTGCCTCCCGAACTTTCGTCTTGCATCCGTTTTGGTTTATTTTTGGTACAAACCTTGTTTTTCTTGTTTGGAAGGTGGTACAAGGGTGGGGGACCAGTATTTCCCCTTGGAGACCACTTTTCCTCCTGCCAGCCGATTTTTTGGTTTGACAACTGGTCTCCCTGATTTTTGGACCATCAAAAGTGGTCGGCCACCACACCACTTGCTTGTTTTCATCCTCTGGACTCTCTCCCACCATGGCCGACCAGTTGTTGTTCTGGGAGACCACTTAAAATGGTCGACCGACCACTTGAAGTGGTCGGCCACTTTTCGTCACCTTTTTGGAGATATTTTCCTCCAGCTGGCACAGCTGGAGGGCACTGAGACCATCCTCCATACACGTGTATGGAGGGATGGCCTTGAACCTTAGCTTCTTGGAGAAGCTTTGCTTTTGGTTCTCTATAAGAGGGAGGCTCCTCCTGCCTCCTCTAGGTTCAGAAAAATCTCCCTTGAGATATACATATAGCCTTGTATCTATATCTCTCTTTTGTTCTTGTTTTGTGCCTTAAAAGTGTAGATTTGTCATACTTTTTACACAAACACACACTCAAACACCTTGCTTGCGTTGTTGAGGCTTCTTGAGGTTGTTTTTGAAGTTCTTGGGCTGGTTTGAGCTCAAAGAGGGTGCTGGAGTTGCAGTAGTAAAGAAGGTCTTCAAGGGTGAGTTTCTAACCCTTAAAACCCCCATTCTTGCTTAAGCTTTTGAGCCCTTTTACATGCTGTTTTAAGCTTAACTCCAAACTACAAAAAGTTCTGTTTTTGCATGCTCAAGAAGTTTGTTTAAGGTCAATTTTTCGTTGGGGGTGATCTACCCCCTCTTAGGCCTTGTTAGGCCTTGTTTTGAGCCATCCCTTTAGGCTCTTGTTGTAGCCTTTGCATGACCTTTCTACCACTGAAATCCAGAGGATTTTCAGTGGTGGAAAGGTGGTTTTGGGGTCTTAAATAGGAGAGGGTCATCCCCTTTCCTTGTATTGTGTTTACTTGCTTTGAATACCTCATGTGTGAGCATGTTTATTAAGTTTATGTTGGCCATATCTTAGCATGTATTTGTGGTTATTTTGCTGAGGCTTATCACTGTTTTTGCTTGGTTTGGACACTCCATGCATGGTTCATACACTTGTAGTGTAAATCACACAAACTAGTCTTGTATGCTTCATGAAGTAGCATGTCATTCTAGCTTATGTTGAGTCCATTTCAGTATGTTCTTGGGTTTGTTTTACGATGTCATACCTTTGTTAGGGTTTGGTTTGGTCACCTCTTGCATGCTCCATGCACTTGTAGTGCATTTCCATGAAATAGCCTAACATGCATCATGCTTTAACATGTCATTCTAGCATGATTTTGGCTTAACTTCATGAAGCTTTTGTCCATGTTTTAACATGTTTTAGCTCTGATTTTGGTTGTTTTGGCCATGCATGACTTGCTTTGTATAGCCATAGTTCAACCTAGCTTGTTAGCTTTGTGCACTAAGTCCACTAGCATGCATTGCTTGGCCTATTTGAATGATTTGGCATCATTTATTATGTTATTTCAGTCCATGTTTCATGGCCATACACTTGCATTTATCACTCATTCAATGCGTTGGAGGGTTTGCCCCTTTATGCCTTAACATGAATCATTGCGTATGCCTTCATGCCTTAGCTTGCGAGCCATCATTTCAGTGCTTATTTGGGGTTATTTTGCCATGATATAACTCTAATTTTTATTGGTTAAGTCACCCCATGCTTGGTCTTAATAGGTGTAGTGTAATCCACCTTATTTGCCTTGTATGCATTATGCCTTATGCCCTTCATGATAGCTTGTTTTGGCTTCCTTCCATGCATGTTTTAGACTCATTTTGACATGTTCCAGGACTGTTTTAGGTTTCCCTTGCCATATCCTTCATGCTTTGTATAGTTGTAGTGCAATTGGCCTTGCTAGCCTTGTGTCTTGTTGACTCATGCATGCTATCTTTGAGCTATTTAGATGATTTGGCATCATTTAATACTTTATTTTAGAGCATGTAGCATTGCCATGTTCCCACTTCATTCATTCTTTAGGTGCCTTTGAGTGTTGTGCATTGTTGCCTAGTTTATGCCCTAGCAGGTATGCCATCTTGCCTAGGCCTTTGAGCCCCTAACTTAGCATGTTTTGGTCCATGTTTAGACCTACTTGAGCTCTGTTTGTGGTTGGTTCATGCATTTGTGCCATGTATTGCATGCCTCCTTTGTAGTCCTTTGTATTAGCCTTCATGCTTTAGGACCTTTGCATGCTATGCTTTTGTTGTTTGAGTGATTTGGCATCATTTCATACCTTATTTCAGTGCACTTAGTGTTGTTACACTTCCACTTTGGTCACTCTTTGAGCACTCTTGAGAGTTGTGCTCTTAGGCCTCTTTGATGGGCCATTGCATGTGCATGCTTGTATATGCTTTATGTGCCTTCATTTTATCACCAATGGCCACTGATTTTGGGCATGACTGAGGTCTATCCATTTTGGTTTAAGTCCATTGAGCATTGTGTATGCCATGTAGTTCATTGCATTGTGTATGCCATATTGTTTAATTGCATTAAGTATGCCATCTTACATTGCATTGTGCATGCCATGTGGTTATTTGCATTGTGTATGCCAAGTTGTGTCTTTGCATTGTGTATGCATATTCCTAACATTGCCAAGTTTCCCTTATAACGTTTCATTGCGCATGCATGCATTAGCATTGTGCATGCCATTAGCCTTGTTAGGTTGTTCATGTTGCATTGCATGTTTGCATGCTTGTCCCTCGCATATTGTTCATATGCTTGGTTCATTGCATTGCATGTTTGCATGCTCTAGTTGCATTGCATGTTTGCATGCTTGAGTCACATTGTGTATGCCATTTTATGTGTTGCATTGTGTTTGGAATATGTGTTAGTTCAAACACGGGAAAAGAGGGACATTTCATACTTAAAGTGATGAAACGTGCCTCGATTCTCGGTCGCCAACGCTCTTGATCATACATGATAAGTTTTAGGCCTTATGTGTTTACTTGTGCATTCATTTTTATATTGAATTGTGCAACTTGCCTCTCGGCCATCATGCATTGAAATGTGCGATTGGTGGCCCGAGGGTTGAGAACCACACCCCCTTGAGCTTATGACATGATAGGGAGGGTGGTTGTGCACACATATTTTGCAAATACATTGCCATGCCCTTTCTTGCTCTTTGTTGCAGCAAATTGTAGTTCAGCAGCAACAACTAGTCGGCCAGCCAGAAAAACTAGCTGGCCGATCACTTTTTCAGGCTTTCAACAAGGAAAGTGGTCGGCAGGTGGCTGAGGACGAGGTCTCCCAAGGTGGAGTTTTTGAGGACAAGTTTTAGCTTTCTGGAGCTTGGTGCAAGTTTCTGAGGACAATTGAAAACAGAGGCAAATCGGGGCATCGCATTGGATTTCCAAACGAGGCGACTGGGCTTGCATGCATTCCCCTCCCTCTGAGGCTCCTGATTTACTGCTTTCCTTAGCTGCCATGCTTAGATAGCTAGCTTTTGCTTTGTTTTGTACCTTAATAGTTAATGCGTTTAGCTATTTCAATTTGTTTTGTAATAATTAGTTAACTAGGGTTAGTTAATTAGCTTATTCGTTGTGTAATAATTAGTTTAATTAGCTTAGATTAGCTAGTTAGCTTCTTATTCGGTCCCTCTGTTGAGAGGGCCAATTGTTGTAATAAGCGTGCGTGTGTGTGATGCATGTCTTCCAACCCCCATTTCTTTCTTCCTTTTACTTAACCGCTTACGATGGTTAGTTTTAGAGCATATTTCGTTTAGCATACCTTATGCTTGCATGCGTGCATCATTCATCTATTTTGCATGCACCGAGCTCGGCGCATCATACCAACTGCATTGTATTTCAATTCCAAGTTGAATACATGTATCAAATTGTCGCATTTCACATGCCATCTTAGATAGCCGAGCCTATTTTAATTGCATTCTCGCATGTGTTTCATTAGCCATCTTAACATGAACTAGGATCATGCATGATTTCTAACTAGTTCTTTGTTTTGGCTCGGAGTACACTGTGAGTGTTTACGCTTTAGCATACTGCATGTGTGTTAATGTTGCCAGGAAAGCATGCTTGCCATGAGGCTAATTGCTTACTTGCTATAACTGCCTGAATGCTTGTGGGTGAAGGTTGGATTACTTGAATTGGAACAATTCATTGAATCCCGATTTAGCCTACTTACGAGTAGCAAACTTCAAACCATTTTCAAACGAATATGCAATGTTTTGTTCCAAATTAGGCGATCTAGTCTATACTTGTTTGCCGTGCGCATCACGTAGTAAGATTAGCTAATTAATCGGAATAAGAGCACATGTGTTTTCAAAAACAAAATATCATGCTTAGTACAGGCCGATCTTTGATCGGACGAGCGGAGGTGCTCATTGCATGACCTTCCCCTCTCGTACCCAAGTTCCCGAGCCGAGGCAACTTTGGTGATGACGGACACGTGGCCTTAGGCACGACTTAGGGTTTCCTAAATTCCCCCAAAATAAAACATTTAGGTGGCGACTCTGTATCTGGCAAAGTAGTCCATGTTTGGCACTTCTTTATTAAAAATCAGTTTTCCAAAACGATTTGCCGGATTTGGACTCTTTAGTGATTTATCGGTCTTACATCGCACATTGTAAGATTAGATTTAGAATCGTGACATTTGAGTCCGAACTGTAGTAGCTTAAAGAACAAGATGAGATTCGCGCCGCCCCTTCGCAAGCGCGTGCGCGCAGATGTCGGGGAGTTCCCGGGAGCGTGTCTACAGTTTCTGGCGACTCTGCTGGGGACTTAGAGAACTTGACTCGAACTCATGATATCTTGTTTTGACTACACTTATGTGTTTCTTTGCATTGCATTTGCATTGGTGCGCCTAGGACACCATGTTCGCCGTCTGCTATTCCTGAACGGTTAGCCTATGGGCTCTGCCACGATGGGAACACAAGCCCCGGTTGTTACCGGGGCACCCTTTTTGACCATTTGACCTAGTGCATATTGGAATCCATAGTGACTATTCCAAATTAGGACAGGTTGCTTATCCGTTGTAGGTTGTTTGAAACCGCTGTGTGCGTAATGAAACCCTAGTTCTTGACGAAACTAGGACAGGGAAACCCTACCCCAACATAGGGGTGTTTTTGGCTCTCATTTGCTTGTTATGTGCTTTTTAGAGTGCGCCTCTACAGGGAATGCACGTATCAGTCTGCAAGTCTGAGTATCAGGCCTGAGGGCATCAGTATTTGTGAATCAGTTTTTCCTGAGGGTATCAGATTCAATTTTGGGGCAGTAATTTGGGGAATAGTGATCAGTGGTTTCGAACAGTTATTTCAGCTTTTGTTTGCCAACTGTGTGTTGTCTTTAATTATCTAGCTCATAACATAGCACACTGCACATTTGGGTTGTTTGTTATTTATTATGCTTTATTTATCTTTTTGCAAGGTAGTTTAGCACAATTGCATCCGACCAAGTAGATATTCCCCGAGCACTCTGGGTTAGAGGCCGAAGACTTAATCGATCCAGGGATCTGATAGATGGACAAGCAGTGTTTCTTTCTTTACCCCCGGTTGCTAGACGGAGGTCAAGAAGGTGCAGTGTGTCAGTACAGAGGTGGTCAGATTAGCGGTCCTTGAACAGTCAGGCTAAGGTCTCAGTTTCTACTGCAGAGTCAGATATACCATTTGTTTAGTTAGATCAAGATAATATGGCAGGTTTGGAAGAGATGATGCGTCAGCTCTAGAAAAGTATGAAAGTCATGCAGCAGGATGCCGCCCGCCAGGCAAAAGTGGCTGCACGCCAAGCAGAAGTAGTAACCCAACAGGTAGAGTTAATTGCCAGACTACAGCAGCAAACCGGAGCATCTGCTTCGCACACACCTCCTCCCCCACTCAAAGTTTCAATACTCGGGGAGACGCCAAATGTCCAGAAAAATACGGACATTCCAACGGGGCCAGCTCTGCCCCCAATCCTACCCCAGCTATCCAAAGCGCCTACCAACCTAGTGGATTCACCGTTTGAGTTCGAGGTGGATCCAACGGCGTTAAAAGTGAGCAAGCTTGAAAAGCTTTTCAAGAAGTCTCAAGGTGTGAAATCCATTCCAGATATAGAGGATGGATATACCGACTCGGCCGTGGCGCTGCTAGACTGGTTTAAGATGCCGCACATCAACCGCTTTGATGGGTCTGGAGATCCTATGGTGCACTTGCGGCTATTTTTAGATATCCTAAGGTCGATGGCCTTTCCAGATTACAGAAGCTTTCTCTGTTTGGTCGGACCCTGTCGGGTGTAACAGCCATTTGGTATGCAAAACTAGAGGACTCCGTTAAGAGAAGCTGGAGGGCTAAAGCCTCGATGATGACCATCAGGCCCATTGACAAAGATCAGATTCGGATGGTTGTGCGCAACCTCCAGCCCAAGCTCATGCAAAAGATGATAGTTCTCCCCTTCCCCACCTTTGCAGATCTACATGAGATTGGGGTGCAGATCGAGGACGCAATGAAACAAGGTCTAATTGACCCTGAAAGACAGCAGCCTAGGAGGACGTTCAACCGCAGTACAAATCCAGGCACAAGCAGTGCTGCAGCTGCCAGATCTTCAGATGTGGGAATGGTCACCACCACCCCTCCCAAAACCCTTGCAGCTACACCCTTTACCGGTGTGTCCGGAAGTAGCTCGTAAACAGCCAGATATGCCCCTAGAGGCCAAAGAACCTTCACCCATTATACATGCCTTCGTCCAAGGCTTTGGGGGTTTTGATCAAGAAGGGGCACTTGAAACCCTTAGAGCCACGACCCTTACCAGAAAAACTTCCTTCTTCCCATAACCCGGCGAAGTACTGCGCCTATCACCAACAACATGGTCACGAAACCGACCAATGCTTTCGATTGCGTCATGAGATTCAGGATCTCATTGACAACAGGGTGATTATGCCTCCGGAGAAACTGAATGTCACAACCAACCCTCTCCCACCACGTAACCAAGCTCCACCTCCCAAACGCATCAACTTCATCCAAACTGGGGTTGTGTCATATAACCCTAGCATACATATCACATTTTCCCACCTACCCAAGCCGGAGGTATTCATTCCTGACAGCACTGACTTGTGCATGTTGGACATCTCCCAAACCCAACCAGAACCGGTGGTGGTGACTACCGAAGATAGAGCAGGGATCGCTTTGGGAACAGAGAAGAATGAGGATTCAGAGCCTGAGGGATCTGTGAGTTTTGAGTACAACCCGAGCGGTTATATCACACCAACGGATCAGCCTATGCCAAGGGTAGAATTGCCAGTGGGGGCAGAGATCTGTGTAGCTCGAGAGGATAGACCTAATCAAGGGCTAGATGACCTGGTA
This sequence comes from Camellia japonica, assembly GCA_030407325.1. Classification (NCBI taxonomy): domain Eukaryota; kingdom Viridiplantae; phylum Streptophyta; class Magnoliopsida; order Ericales; family Theaceae; genus Camellia; species Camellia japonica. The sequence goes on along the minus strand of JAPPVO010003720.1, from coordinate 40,629 downwards.
GAACTAGAGGAGGACATTACAAATCTGTAATCTTTGAAGAACAGGATTCAGGAGACGTGACTGTCAACTGGTTCGACATGGAAGGGTCAGCAGAGGTTACTGGGTGGCTCAGCGACGAGCCGGATGTTGTTGAGCAGTCTCAGTCAGAACAAGGTCCGTCAGACATGGGGACATCGGTAGTGGCCGAAATCGCCGGAAATCAGAATGAACTGCCGGAGAGCACCGGTGTTAAGAATTTTGCTCGGGATCAGAGCATTTTGAGTACAGAAGATACTGAGCAGCAGGCTGCACTGAAACAGTTCGAACAAGAGAAGATCGAAGATCTAGAGAGGGCCAGGAAGGCCAAAGCCCCTGTGGGGACTGAATGTGCTGTGAGCACGGGAACGGGATGTGCTATGTGCACAGGAACAGTTGTAATAGAACCAGATAGCTGCTTGTCGATGGCCGACGGAATGTGGTGGGAGCAGGACGACCTATGTCTTGCCCACATAGACGAAGATTGGGGGAACAACCAGCCGGATGATACCTGGTATATTGGAGAGGTGGATCACATGACCAGGAGTGGGCGGTACTTCAAGCCCCCACACCTAGATCAACCGGAGGCGTCCGGGAAAGATAGGGAGGCAGAGAAGCAGAAAGAAAAGTTACTCGAGGAGGAGGCTGTGCTGAAACAGCTGAAGAAGATACAAGAAGACATCTCCATCTGGGGACTGCTTATGGCCTCAAGAGTTCATAGACAAGCTGTCCTTTCTGCAATGGACAGAGCTAAACTTTCAATCGACACCACGCCTGAGCAGCTGGTAGTGTTGGTTTTTTCGGAAGGAGCTTCCCCGACGCTAACCTTCACTGACAAGGAGCTGCCGCCTAAGGGCGCACACCATAACAAACCTCTCTACATCTCTATGGAGTGTAGAGACAAATGGATACCAGTAGTTCTTGTCGATACATGATCCGCCATCAATGTGTGCCCGTCAAGGACAGCATATGCAATCGGGTTAAAGCCCGCGGACTTCGTACCCACTGCCCTAGGTGATTTGGGCAGATGACAATACTAGCAGAGAAGTGATGGGGACTGTGCAGGTTCAGACTCAGGTTGGTCCAGGACAACATGATGTTGACTTTCATGTTTTGGACGTTCCCACAACCTTCAATTTACTCCTAGGGCGGCCGTGGCTGCACCAGGTGAAGGCAGTCTCCTCCACCCTGCATCAGATGTTGAAATACCCCCACGGGAAAGGGGTGGCTATTGTTTTTGGGAATTCTTCAATCCTTCCGCCGCCAAAGGTGTCTACACCAGTTCTGGAGATCGAGCATGGCGCGGAGAATGTGTTCCTGTCAGGATTTACCCTAGCCGAGGCCCGGGTTGTACAGAACATACTGGCTATTGATGAAGGATTATATGTCAGTGCACAGTCTGTGTACCTCATGAATAGGCTCCAGCACATCCCCGGGATGTGATTAGGGAAAAGTGGCCGGAAAGGCGTTGCAACATCGGCCGAAGTGCCGCATAACCCACATACCTTTGGTTTAGGTTATCTGCCTACCAAGGAGGACTGGGTGAGGAAAGGCAAAGAGATGGCCGGAAGAGCAGAGCAAAGCAGGCCGGGAAACCTTATGAGTTGGTGCATCGGCCCATCGAGGGTACCCTGAACGGACGTTTCGTCCGGGAGGGGGAGGACTTTCCGTTCTGCGGCTTCCTAGAGCCATGGCTAAACGTAGAGAGACGGCGGTTGCAGGGATTTGAGATATTCTTTGATTTACAATTGTCTGGGGATGATGTTGCTGAGGAGCAGGCAGTACTACCAGCTGAGGTTGGGCAATGCAGGAAGGAGGATTCTGAGAGCACAGAGATTGAAATGGGGGTAGCACTGGCTTGTCTACTCTCAGATCCTCCGATCGTACATGAGTGCTTGGGGGATAACTTCTCGGTGTCCATGATCGGGAATGAAACGGCTGCGAGCCCATCTTCAAACATCTTGGATGCATCCATCGCACCCTCCCTCGTCTGGCAATACGAAGAGGGATTCTTATCAAGCAGCACCGGGTCAGGTAGTGAGCCGGAATCTGATTCCATTGACAAAGAGGGTCCGAAAAAGTGTCCGAGTGTCCGAACCGTAATGCATTTGAAATGCAAAGAAACACAACTATTACATATTTGCCATCGTGCAAGAGGGTCCGAATAAGTGTCTGACTGTTCGAATCCTAATGCATGTGAAATGTTAAGTAAACACCATTATTATATATTTGCCATCATACAAAAGGGTCCAAATAAGTGTCCGAGTGTTTGAACCCTAATGCATGATGAATGGTAAGTAAACACCATTATTAAATATTTGCCATCATGCAAGATGGTCCGAATAAGTGACTAAAAGAAAGGAAGAAAGAAATGGGGATTGGAAGACATACACCATTATTACATATTTGTCATCATGCAAGAGGGACCGAATAAGTGCGTAAATAAAAGGAAGGAGGAAATGGAGATTGGAAGACATACACAATTATTACTTATTTGCCATCATGCAAGTGGGTCCGAATGAGTGTCTGAGTGTTCGAACCCTAATGCGTTAGAAATTGTAAGTAACCACCATTATTACATATTTGCTAGCATCCAAAAGGGTTCCAATAAGTGTCTGAGTGTTCGAACCCTAATGCATGAGAAATGGTAAGTAAACAGCATTATTACATATTTGCCATCATGAAAGAGGGTCTGAATAAGTGTACAAGTTTTCGAACCCTAATGCATGAGAAATGCTAAGTAAACACGATGATTACATATTTGCCATCATGCAAAAGGGTTAGAATATGTGAGTAAATATGTAATCATGGTCTTTATGTAGACCATCTTGCATGATGGCAAATATTTAATCGTGGTCTTTACTTACTTTTCACATGCATTAGGGTTCGAACACTTGGACAATTATTCAGACCCTCTTGCATGATGGCAAATATATAATAATGGTTGTGGGGAAGTGGATTGGAAATACTCTTCAGATCCTGGAAGACGCTAATGATCCTCAGCTAGTCACCTGCAAAGATGCAAAGACTCCGGTCGGGGGTGCCAAGTTGTGGGGAAGTGGATTGGAAATACTCTTCAGATCCTAGAAGACGCTAATGATCCTCAGCTAGTCACCTGCAAAGATGCAAAGACTCCGGTCGGGGGTGCCGGAATTAGCACTCCGACGGCAAGTCAGTTCTTCTCCTCAAGAAAGCTTGTTCACTAAGTTTTTAGAAGTGATTCTTACCTACCTTTTCTAGTTCGTTGCCACTATATTTATACTCGTTTCTTATGATCCTCGGGCCAGAGCCTACTTTTTCAATCATTATTTTTTCCAATATTCGGCTCTAGGGATCCTTCCCTATTCGGCCTATTTAAGCTATTCGGCCCCTTGTCTCTGCGGGATATCTGCCGGCTAGCGTCTAGCTTCTAAAATATACCTCCTTTATCCTTGCCATTTATTCGGCCACCACAATTGCCCTCCGAACTCCCTGTTGACGGCAGTCAATCGGCGTGTTTGGTTCAGAATTTGAGGAGTTTAGCGTCAGGCGGCTTCGCGCGCCTCAATATATGTCAGGAAGCACGCGCCTTTTGCTCATCATTGCGCTTTCCCGCTCTATTCATATATATCTCAGCATTTATGGCGATTTGAAACTTTGGTCCTTTCGGATTCATATTTCGTCGATCTTTTTGAGACTTTTGGATTGCCAGTGCATATCCCTCCGTGACTCGCGTCTTCTGCAACTTCTTCCCGCCTTCCCTTGTCTCATCTGTTCTTCGTAAGTTTTTCTTATCCCTTCTTTGTAATCCTATTTTCTGTTTGCTATTTTAGCTTCGGTGAATATTTAGTTCTTTGCTAGGATGGCCAAACATTTGAAAGACCTTCTTTCTGAGGATCGCATCTCCGGCTTCCGGCAACATTTTTCTATTCCTGACGACGTCCATTTATCCCTTGTAACGGACAATGCTCTCGACATGGAGAGGGAAGATCAGAACATGATCGTATTCCCTCTTTTATCCATTGCGGAGGGCGGGGTTCGTTTCCCCCTACACCCACTCCTTAGGGCCGTTCTCCGCTATTGGGGTTTGATTCCTTCTCAACCCAACGTAAATTTCTTTCGAATCATCATGGGGGTCTTATAGTTGAACCGACGCCTTAGGATTAACCTTGGGATTCCGGCCATTCGGCATTGTTACGCCTTAGCCAAATCCTCCGGTCGGCTGGGGCGATATTTTCTCAGGGCCAAAGATACCGACCATCACTTGGGGACTGTAGACACCCCATTTTTGACCGTCCTCAAGACCTGGACGTCACCGCTTGAACATTCGGTGATTATCCATGTTCGTGTTCGTTTGGAGTTCCCGGAGTTCTCGGCTGCGCGCGCCTTGCCTCAGGACCTCCGAACTCGACCGTTTTGTGTTTGGTTTTGCACCAAACACTTGTGCTGTGCCTTAGAGGGGCAGGGAATGCCTTTTGAGGTATCCCCACACACCACCGGCACTAGCTAGAGACCGCCGGCTGGTTTTTCTTGCCATCGGCACTATATTGTGCTGGTCGGCACCCTTTTGTGCCGGTCGGCAGTCAATTTTGGCAAATGACCATTTTGCCCTGCCGACTACTGTACAGCTGCTTTATCAGATATTTTTAGACAGCTGTATCACCTTTTGCTCCCCTCCATACACGTGTATGGAGGGATGAGCCTTTGGTTTGCTTAGCTTGTAAGCTTTGCTTGCCTATAAGAGAGAGGCTTCTTCTCTTGGCTCAAGGTTAGAATTTTGGAGGGCAAAACCAGAGCTTATACATATATATCTCTGTTATATATCCATATATACATATATCTCCACCTCTCTCCTCTTGTGTGTGTGTGTTTGGACCAAAAAGTGTGGTTTTACCTTACTTTTGCACCATTATACACACTACTACGCCTTAGCTCGAGATTGGGAGGCTTGGAGGGTTGTTTTGTGTGATCTTGGACTGGTTTTGATCACTAAAAGAGGGCTGGACCTTTTGTTCTTCAAAGGATCTTCAAGGGTAAGAACATCACTTTAGATTCCCCATTTTTGCAACAACATTCTACCCTTCTTGCTTTGTGTTTTTGGATTTGTGTTTAACATAAAAAACTCTTGTTTTTACTTACTCAAGAACTTTCATCAAGGTCACCTTTTGATTTGAGTGGTAGATCACTCTTTTAGGCCTTGTTTTGGTCCTTTTTGTGCCTTTACTTTGAGCATTGTTTAACTTCAGTGTTTTGGTCTTCTCACCACTGAAAACCAGTGGGTTTTTAGTGGTGAGGAAGGTATTTTCAAGTCTCATATAGGGGAGGGACACTCCTCTCCCCTTTGTCTCTTGCTTGCCTTTGTTTTTGGCTCATGAGGTAGCATGTGTGCATGCTTGCATTTAGCTTCATTTCAGAACTTCCTTGGGTGTTTTAGGTCATGTTTGATCTCTGTCTAAGGTCGGATTTGTGGCCTCGAGCATGCCTCTCTTACTTGCTTTGAAATGTTCTCTTATGCCTAAAAGCATGCCATGTATCTAGGCCATGTTCTTTGCATGTTTTAGCTTGGTTCCATGAGGGTATTAGCATCATATTACCATGTATAAGGGCTGTGAGCCACTGATTTTGCCATGCATAGTGTGCTTGACACGGTCGTTTTGTATTTTAAGCTTGTAAGCCTCATGCATTTTGGCCCCCTAGTATGTTCTACATTGATCACCCCCATGATTTGGCATCATTTGTGACCTTATTTCAGTCCATAAATCATGTTTGTATGTATACATATGTAGCCTATTTCATGCTTTAAGGGTGTGCTCTTGTATGTCTAGGAATTGGCATTGTGTATGCTTGCATACTTGGTGCATTTTGGGGCTGCCATGTGAGGGGATTTGGGTGTCATTTTGCATGCTAATGCTCTATTTTTGGTGGCCTAATTCATGTCATGAGTGGCCTCGGTAATGATGGAAAGATACTCTCTTTGATGCCTTAAGTTTAGGCTCATTAATTTGCATAATTGGTATAGCATTTTGGTCACCATTTTGGGCATGTTTTGCCACTATTTTGGGGAGGCTTGAGGGCTGCCCCATTGTGGCTAAGTCCCTCATTGCATGTTTGTTATATGCTTGTTGCATGTTTGCCCCATTAGATGTTATAGCATGGTGGTCTTGTGCTTGATTGGTCCATATTGGCATGATGATAGCATCTTGTACACTCTAGCATTTTGCATGACTAATGTGTTAGTGGTGTGATACTTAGTGTGCTAGCATCCTAATTTCCATAATGCATGTTTGCATGTTTGCGTGTTTGCATGTTTACATGAGTTGCATTTCATTACTCGGTTTGGGGTGTCAAACCAAGTGTGGGAAATGAGGGGTGTTTGTACTCCAAGTGACGAAACACACCTCAATTCCCATGTCACTAAGGCCCTTGATATTGGCATGATAGGGACTTAGTTATCATTGTTGTGTTGCATGCATTTTTACATCAAAGTGCAACCTTGGTTCTTTAGGCTATCATGCACTAAGGTGCACCATTGATGGCCCTAGAACCAAGAGCCATGCTTCCTTGAGTTCCATTCATGATAGGAAGCATTGGCCATGCATAAATATGCCCCAAAAATCCAATACCATGCACTGCTGCCTGCTGTTGCTGTCAAACTGTCCCCTGCAGGAATTAATGGCCGACCGGCAGCAAAGAGTGCCGACCGGCACTTATTTTCTGGCCGATAGCTTATTTTGCAGCCGGTGGTCACCACAAGCAGCCGGTGGAAATTTCCTTCAGCCGGTGGCACTTAGCAGCATGCAAGGAAGGTGTTCTGGGACTTTGGTAATTTTTGGAGAGGCAGGGCAGTAGAAACAGAGGCAGCAGTGGTGCGGTGTGGGGCTTTCCGGGCAAGTTGGATCGAGCATGCATCATTCGCGCATCCCGAGGCAGGGCTGAGGCCCCATTTCTTTTATTTATTTGATTTATTTTAATAATTAGAATTTTGTAATAATTTATTCATTTGTTCTTTTGGACTGTATTATTATTCAGTCCCTCCGTGTGAGGGCATATTTGTAATAAGTGTGGGTGAGTGTGTGTATGTCTTCCAACCCCCATTTCTTTCTTCCCTTTTATTTACCTGCTTATGATGATAGATTAGGGCACGTTTATTTTAGCATACCTTATGCAATGCATGCGTGCATCCATGCATTTGTTAACATGCACCGGGCTCGGTACATCATACAAACTGCATCGTACTTTCAATTCCAAATTGAATACGTGATAGTTGTAGCATTCCACATGCCATTTTAGGATTAGCCGAGCCTACTCTAAATTGCATCCTTGCCTGTGTTGCATTAGCAACTCTAACATGAACTAGGACACGCATATTTGCTAACTAGTTCCTTGTTTGGCACGGAGTACGATGTAAGTATTTTACGCTTTAGCATACCACATGCGTGTGAATGTTGCCATGACAGTATGCTTACCATGCGGCTAAATGCTTATATGATATAACTGCTTGACTGCCTGTGGGTGGAGGTTGGATTGTCTGAGTTGGGAAAACTCATTGAAATCCGTGCTTTAGCCTACTTGCGGGTAGCGAATTTCAAAACGCTTTTCAAAACAAACGGATATGCAATGTTGTTTCCAAATTAGACAATCTGGTCTATACTTGTTTGCTGCACGCATAATATAGTAAATTCTAGGCTAATAACCAGAATAAGAACACGTAATGTTTTCAAAATTGGATATCACGGTTAGTAGAGGCCGGTCTTCGGACCGGGCGAAAGGGGGTGCTCATAGCTGACCTTCCCCGATCGTACCCAAGCTCCCGAGCCAAGACATTTGGTGATGACGGACACGTGGCCTTCGGCACCGAGTCAGGGTTTCCTAAATTTCCCATTTTAAAAAATATTTAGGTGGCGACTCTGTAATCTGGCAAAGCAGTCCATGTTTGGCACTTCTTTTCAAAAATCTGTTTTTCTCAAAAATGATTGCCAGAGTTGGACTCTTTGGTTCAGATTTAGAACCGCAACAAAACAAAAGGGAGTCCGAACTGTAGCGAGGTCCCCCGCGGGCTTGTTACAGTGACTATGCTTGCCAGTTCTGGCAAACGGGTTGACGACGTGATGGTCAACGTCCGAGGTAATTGGGAGTTCGCTGAAGGGGAGGATCGCCTGGACCCTGTTCCCAGACATAAGGGCGACCCAGGTTTGCCACGCAATGTCTTGTTTGTTGGTCTATCTCTTATTCGGCTCTTTTCTCTAAATCGCTTTTCATCTTCTGCAGGTAATAGGTGAAGAAAATTCTGACTTCGGTTGACGACGCGGTTCTTGGGGAAATCAAGACTGCACTCAGATATTTCGGCCGTCCAAACGTACAACAGCAGGGGAGAGCCGCCCATATTCTCCTTCGGTACGAACCCACTTACACTACTTTCTCGGCTGCAGATAACATTCCGATTCCAGTTGGCAATCAACAGCTCTCGGCCCTTATCTTCCCCAGCTTCAAAAACCTTAGGCAGATCGGTCTCGTAGCTTCTGATTCGGGGGAAGACGCCGAGCCGACCGTTGAGGTGGTTGCCGATTCGGCGGGGGTCTACTGAGAGAGTACTAGAAGGCGACGAGGCCGTACGCTCGGCATTCGAAGCCACCGAGCCATCCGCCTCAGGACGAACAGATTTCTCTTCCGGGGATATTTTTGCGAATTTGGGGGATCTACCCGGCGATTTCTTCGAGGGTATGGCGAAGGAAAGCCTAACGCAGATGGCACGTAAAAGAAATGCGGAGTGCATGGCCGCCCGAAAGAAGGTTGAATGTGCCGCATCAGATCCAGCTCGATCGAGCTGTTCGTACCCGTTTCGGAGGGGACAGTGGTTGTTGCGTCCGATACGGAAAAAGAGGGTGGAGAACAAGTCGATGGGGAACGGCCGATTCCGGAGCAAGGCCAAAAGCGCGGTGCCGAGGGGGAAGCGAGTTCAGAAGCTGGCCCTGGTAGCAAACGGCCTCGGTTTGAAGAACCGGACGCGGTCGCTCCATTCGTTATTCAGCCAAAGATCAGGGATATGCCGATTTTATCCGACGCTTCAGCCGTCGAGGATCCGGCCGTGGCTCTGAGCTTGGCGGCTTCGATTTCTCTGCCGGCTGACAACAAAGCCTTCGGTGCCGTGCCTGACATTATGGCCGTTGCCCTAACTGCTCAATCGGCACTCCTGGTAGGTCACCTTCATTTCGCTCTTTGTTTGTTAAAGGCGTCTAATCATACCGAATTGTTTTGCAGACGGTCGGAAGGATCACCGACTTGGGTCGCCGCCTGCGTGATGCTCTCGAGAGAATTGACCATTTGCAATTTCACTGCCTACTGATCTTCGGCCCTTAGATTGACGAATCTGCCCTTGCCCCAGGGGGTTCATGATAAGAACTCTGGTTCTGAATCAATTCGTGAGCCGGCTGGGGTAGTTTGGCCGAACACATTGATGAATCTGCCCTTGCCCCAGGGGGTTCATGATAAGAACTCTGGTTCTGAGGAATGCAGATTCAATACATATCCCGTCAAAATCACCATTTGCAATTTCACTGCCTACTGATCTTCGGCCCTTAGATTGACGAATCTGCCCTTGCCCCAGGGGGTTCATGATAAGAACTCTGGCTGAGTCAATTCGTGAGCCGGCTGGGGTAGTTTGGCCAAGCAGATTGATGAATCTGCCGTCAACTTAGTCGGCGTCAGTCGATTGGGTGTCGCAATTAATGAACTTGCCTCGATCGTGCTGCCTCTGCGAGTGTTAAATGATTAAAGGTATAGCTTTTAAGAGTCTGGTAGCTATCTGATTCAGACTCCTGAGAGCAAATCTATTGTATGAATGTCCAACAAACTCTTCTTTAACAGCAAAGGGGAAGCCAAGACATTGGCTGAGCTTAGCGGTGATATGAAGCAAAGTGAACACCGTGGTGCGCCCTTGCGTGCTGGGAGTAAGAGTTCTATGGGTCGACAGAGGCGTCAATCTCCTCGACGTCGTAGTAGGTCGCCCAGACGGGATAGGCAGTCCCAGGGGAGATCGCCACACGCCCAAGTCGAAAGGAGATCAGACGCGAATCCGCGCCCATTAAGTTTTGCAGTATTTGTGAGGAATAAACCTATGACGGAAGCGGACTCGATCGTTCGAGATCCAGACGTGGCGGTCGAGTTTGCTCGACAGATATTTCCTCCGGAAGTGCAGCAGTCAATGGTCGGTCGTCAGGACTACGAAGTATTTCACGAGGGCATTCATGGGGCGGTGAAAGGGCTCTATACGGCTTACGAAGTCGGCATGCGATTGCGCGCCGCCCGTCGAGAAATGGAGAAAAAGGAAGAGCGTATCCGCAGTTTAGAGGCTCGCGTGGAGGCGGCTGAACGTGAATTAAGAGAGATCAGAGCGGCTCAAGTGCAACCAGCCGGGCAGGTGAATCCGAATCCAATCGTGGAGGAGAGGGTTACCAGTCGGCTTATAAGTGCTGCCATTGCCGATCGCGAAACGGCGAGCATGTTCGCATTGGAGTCCACCAAGGGGAGGTCTTATGAAAAAGGTTTTCACGAAGGGCGCTTGGTTGGAATCCAAAAGACCAAGGAGACGCTTGCTGAAGAGGTTTGCCGATGTGAAAATCTTGGGTTTAGGCATGGTTGGATCAAGGCATCTCAAGTCGCCGAATCTCTTCGCTTGTCAGGCATCGATTCGGCGTCACCTCTCTACCACACTGAGGATTTTCCGTTTTCTGCTTTCGAGGTTGAAAAGAGTGAGGATGAGGGCGATGCCGTTTGACTTTAATTATTGTAAGGTTCGAACGCTGGTCGCGTTTGCTATTATGTAATTTCTTAGTTGTTTGAATAAAGGACGCTTTATTGAAAACATCAAATTGTCTCCCGCATTCGGCGTGTGCGTATTTAATTTGATTGCGTAAATGTTTGGATAGACGTAAATACATCAATCGGACTCGGCATGTTAAATCGATGTGATGATTCGTTGTGCGTGATCGGCCTACATGGAATGGCCGTTTATTTTTGAATAAAGCCATTGCGGCGTGTGTCGTTGAAATTTGAAGAAGTCGTGAGCCAGATGTCTAGCCGATTGAGCTAGGTAATTTTTGCCCTTGCGCAGCCTGTGCGCGTGCATTTTGGCCAACCGTTGGGTTAACTAGGTCATGGAGAATGTTGACCGATGCCTGTCTCGTGGGGTTTAGTATTGACAAAATCACCTCGGGATTTGGGCCTCGAGATCGCGGCCATTGCTGAGAATAAAAGCGGCAGGCGCCTCATGCAATCAAACATCTATTGCGTGGGATGGCCAAGCGTTCTCACCATCAGATGGTGATGATAGTCGCAGGAGCTCAAATTCCGGCCGAACTTGGCGCTCAGACGGTTTGCGGCAGGGGATTCTCCGATGTAGGAGGTGGACCGCTGAAAGGAGAAACTGGAAACACGTTAGCCTCCAAGTCGTTGAAGCAGATCGCCCCGAAAGGAGACACAATGACCGCTGCCCCTAACCTCCCTTGTCTTGGATCTTGGCCTTGACATTGTCGATGGTGTCAGAGGCCCAGCGGCATGCCGATTCAGGCGCGGCTAGATCGATGCGTGATTTGTCTTAGAAGTTAGAGATAGATATTGTAATGTTCGAATGCGGATTGCGTCTATGTAACAACTTTTAAATCAAATAAAAAGTGTTATTTCATATAATTGAGTCTGACTCTGAAAATCTTTTGTTTAGCTATGCCAGATGAACGTTCCTGATTCCAACTTTTAATGGTTAGGCAAGTCATTTCATATGGTTTAATAGTTTGCTACCAGAGAGTTTGCTACCGGAACGTTTGTGTAGCTTAGATATTTTTGCTTAAATATTTTTCCTGTATTCAGGAATCGGCCCTTGCTTTAGGCGGGATGTGAATTAAACCGGAATGGGTCGTACTCGTGGGCCGAATAAAGCACGCCTTGTCCGGCGAACCATACTAGTGATTTGGCTTAATTAGTTGATTAAAACGGGCTCCGAATCCGGAGACTTATCTTGGGCAATTGTGAAATCCACGAGGGCGCTCCGAATCCGGAGACTTATTCGGCCCTATGGTGTCATGCACCAAAGGGGGCTCCGAATCTGGAGACTTATTCGGCCCTATGGTGTCATGCACCAAAGGGGGCTCCGAATCCGGAGACTTATCTTGGCCAATCGTGAAATCACGAAGGGCCTCCGAATCCGGAGACTTATTCGGCCTATGGTGTCATGCACCAAAGGGGGCTCCGAATCCGGAGACTTATTCGGCCCTATGGTGTCATGCACCAAAGGGGGCTCCGAATCCGGAGACTTATTCGGCCCTATGGTGTCATGCACCAAGGGGGGCTTCGAATCCGGAGACTTGGCCAATCGTGAAATCCACGAAGGGCGCTCCGAATCCAGAGACTTACTCGGCCCTATGGTGTCATGCACCAAAGGGGCTCTCGAATCCGGAGACTTATCTTGGCCAATCGTGAAATCCACGAAGGGCGCTCCGAATCCGGAGACTTATTCGGCCCTATGGTGTCATGCACCAAGGGGGCTCCGAATCCGGAGACTTATTTGGCAATCGTGAAATCCACGAAGGGCGCTCCGAATCCGGAGACTTATTCGGCCCTATGGTGTCATGCACCAAAGGGGGCTCCGAATCCGGAGACTTATTCGGCCTATGGTGTCATGCACCAAAGGGGGCTCCGAATCCGGAGACTTATCTTGGCCAATCGTGAAATCCACGAAGGGCGCTCCGAATCCGGAGACTTATTCGGCCCTATGGTGTCATGCACCAAAGGGGGCTCCGAATCCGGAGACTTATTCGGCCCTATGGTGTCATGCACCAAAGGGGGCTCCGAATCCGAGACTTATCTTGGCCAATCGTGAAATCCACGAAGGGCGCTCCGAATCCGGAGACTTATTCGGCCCTATGGTGTCATGCACCAAAGGGGGCTCCGAATCCGGAGACTTATTTTGGCCAATCGTGAAATCCACGAAGGGCGCTCCGAATCCGGAGACTTATTCGGCCCTAGGGTGCTTGAAGGAGAGTGACAAAGAAAGTCGACTTTTCATTAAAACGTGGTACCAGTACAAGCATCGGATCCCACAAGTCGGGTCCGTAAATGGATCTTCCTAAGGTCTACGTTGGCGCGGATTGCGGTGAGCCACGGATCTCCTCAATGCCACGGTCTGTTGGGAAGCGCATAAGCTGATGGTAGGTGCTTGGGACTGCCTTCATGATATGCAACCAGGGACGTCCCATGATGGCGTTATACGGTGACGGAAGCTTAACAACCAAGAATTCCACGTCAACCGTTTTTGAGCCCGCTCGAACAGGGAGCACGACCTTCCCCAATGGGTACTCTGGATTCGTGTTGAAGCCGAACAGTGGCTGAGACGACGGCGATAGGTCCGACTCGTTGAGGCCGAGTTCAACAAAAATTCTGTAGTACAAGATTTCCGAAGTGCTGCCTGGATCTACGAGAATGCGTTCAACGCTGAACTGTCGTACGCGTAATTTGACGACCAAAGGATCGACGTGGCTGGCCACCGTTCCGACGAGGTCGGAGTCATCGAACTTAATTGTCGGAATTTCTCTGGGCCTGCCAGTTGACATGTTATTCTTTTGGGGAATTGGGTGTGATTGGATTGTATGCATGGTCGGGGATGCCAGCAGACTGTAGATTATGTGGATCACACCAAGCGGAGGCGAATCCTGTCTCAAGGCTAATGCTTTGGTTGGCTTCCCCTTGCTCACGTATTGTTGCAATCGACCATCTTGTACTAGTTCCTCCAGATGATCCTTCAGCGCATAACAACTCTCGTTTTGTGGCCGTGATCTTTGTGGTATTCGCATCGTCTGTCCTCCTCCGTGTGTCGGGAGGCCCCACCATCTTCGACGGCCACTTGAAAAATGGAAGGTGCTAGACTTTGGTCATTATTGCTGCGATCGGCTCTGTCAACTCCGTGTACTTTTTGTCGGTTCGTTCGCTTGGGCGTCTGCTGTCGACTTGTAGTTGTTCGTTCGTTCGGTGGGAGCACTGATCGCTCGATCGGCGGGAGTCCCGCCTTTTGTCTCGCTTGGTTCGTTGCCGGGGCTCAGGGCTCGGTGGCGCACGGAGCTTATTGGTCGAGCGATTTCGGGGAGGGCCGTTTTGCTGGAGATTTGTCCGGCTTTTATTCTTATGGCATCATCTTCGACTTTACAATATTCTTCAACTTTCTTCATCAGTGCCCAGACTGTTTTGGGGGGCCTTCTGGTCAGGGAACTGCGCAGAGCACTGTCAGGATGTAAACCCATTTTGAAGGCGGTGATGGCCATGGAGTCGTTGCAAGCGTCGTCAACAAGATTGAAGCACTCCTAATACCGCGCCGAATACGCTCTGAGCGTCTCTCCCGACTGGATCTGCATAGCCCAGAGGGAGTCGGCCTATTTCGGTTGTACCTCGTTGGTGATAAACCTGGCCTTGAAGGATTTCTGCAGTTGTCGGAAGCTTTTAACCGAAGCTGGCTCCAACTTGTAATACCACCTGACGGCTAGTGGACCCAGGCTGCTAGGGAATATTCGGCACATGAGGGCTTCATGTCGGCGTGTAGCGTCATGGCCTGTTTGTAATGACGGATATGATCAGTGGGGTCTGATTTTCCGTCGTAAAGAGTGAACGACGGAGCTTTGAATTTCTTGGGCAGGGATGCCCTTGCGATCTCGTCGAACGAAAGGATCGTGCTGGTCTTCCTCGTTTGAGCTGATTCTCCTGCGCTTGTTTCTTGTTCGCAGATCTTTTTCGGAGGAGCTGGAGGTTTCGGATCGTCCCCTTGCGTCGAGCTCCGTGGATGATAAGTTGGAGTTGCTATTGGTATCTTTTGGTCGGACCCGAGGTCTTTGCCCGTCTGCCCTCGGAGGTCGCTCTGGTTCCTCGCGCATGGCCTCTCTAGATTTTGCTACCTCCAGGGCCAAATCCTGACGGAGTCGTTCGTTCTCAGCAATCATGTTCTCGAGCCTTTGTTCGTTCTGCTTTGCTTGTTCTATAATAGCCTGCATTGTTTCTTGCGCTAAAGTCGTTGGCGAATCGAAGTTCAAGGCGCGTCGTGCCGCGATGGTTTCTTTTCCGAGCATATTGGCTGGGGTGAGGTCGTCTACCTGTGTGGTCGCGTCGGTGGCTATCGGAGGATCTTCGGTCACACCTTCCATGGATGTATTCGAGTATTTCCACAGACGGCGCCAGTTGTGGGGATAGTGGATTGGAAATACTCTTCAGATCCTGGAAGACGCTAATGATCCTCAGCTAGTCACCTGCAAAAATGCAAAGACTCCGGTCGGGGGTGCCGGAATTAGCACTCCGACGAACAAGTCAGTTCTTCTACTCAAGAAAGCTTGTTCACTAAGTTTTTAGAAGTGATTCTTACATACCTTTTCTAGTTCGTTGCCACTATATTTATACTCGTTTCTTATGATCCTCGGGGCCAGAGCCTACTTTTTCAATCATTATTTTTTCCAATATTCGGCTCTAGGGATCCTTCCCTATTCGGCCTATTTAAGCTATTCGGCCCCTTGTCTCTGCGGGATATCTGCCGGCTAGCGTCTAGCTTCTAAAATATACCTCCTTTATCCTTGTCATTTATTCGGCCACCACAGACATGAACAACCCCTAATATATGTCAAAGTAGGAGTTGGTGGAGGAGTATTGAATAATTTCTTGTGTTGGTGGTGTCTGTGTGTGTGGGAGTTGACATCGAATAGAAAAGTGAGATGTCACTAGCGAGGCCAACTCTATCTTGACAACTCCATCTCTAGTTTAATTAAACTTGAAAGTGTGTTTTCAAAACACGTTTTCTAAATTAGTTTATAAGCACATTTTGTAACCGCGCAATGTTAATTAAAAGCGTGTTTTCTAAACACGTTTTTATGATTTTGTTTATTTTGTCTGCCTAGACCACAAAAATACTGAAAGCGTGTTTTGTAAAAACGCTTCAGCTTAAATTGGAAAATTCCGCAAAAGTAGATTTAGTTGGGAAAATAAATTAGTATAGGGGCTTAGTTTGGGAAAAGCCTCCACATTCATCACTATTGTCATTGTTACCCACAAGCACCACTATCATTTCACTACCACCACCACAATTGACACTGTCATTACCAACCCTTCATTTCCAAAACAACTGTCACTTTTGCCAGAACCACCACTATCATTCCACTACTACAATAACCACCATTATTATACTACTGTCACCCCACTTTTTATCTCTTAACTATCCATCCACCATTACCACAACAACTATCTCTCTATCTCCACCACCGACTCGCTATCACAATATAAAATTAAAAATATAATTTAAAAATAAGAAATTTTCAATTTAAGAATATACTATCAAACAACTTATCAAATAGGTTTTCAACTTAAAAAATTCAACATTCTATTTATAGTACTTAAATTGTTAGTCTCAATCTGAAATTACGGTTTATAGCTAAAACTTTTATTTGAATTTTTATTTAAATATTTTAAAATTATACATGATTAAAATTTCATTTGGACATTTCTTTAAATTTTAAATTAGCTTAGATGTTGTTAATTTTTTATTTTTTTACATTCTACCTATAGAATTTTTTAAAAAAATTTAAAATTAGATATAGTTAGGTAGGCAATAATTTTATGCCACATGAACTTTTTAGTTTTCAAAACTAAAAAATAATAGAAATTTTGGTTAATATTTTGAAGTAAATATTTTTAAAATTTCAAATTATATTATTACATTTTAATTTTCCTTTTAAAGATTTTTAAATTCAAAATTCGATGTAATTTAGATATAGTTAAAAGACATGACTAAAATATATTTTCTGTGATTCTATATAAATATTTTTAAATTTTTAAATAATAGACATGACTAAATAGGCCAAGATTTTTATGCCATGTATACTTTTAACTTTTAAAAATAAAATAATAAAATTAATATTTTGATGTTTCTAGAACTTTTTTGTAACGACCCGGACATGCATTTGATTAATTAGTTTTCTAATTGCATTTTTATGTGCTAATTGATTATGTGATTTAATGTTTTACATGAATTATTTGATAAAGTGGTTTAATTCTGACTCAGAATAGTTAATAGAAGATTTTATGTAAGGCTGAGCAAAGAATCCGTAATCCGATCCGGTCCAGTCCAATCCGATAGATTTGGATTGGCTTTTTGAATCCATGGTTCGTTCCGGATTGGAAATTTCAAAATCTGTAGGCCACGGATCGGTTCTGGATTGGAACTGATCAAGACCATCTAGAAATAATCTGTATTTATACTATACACCTTCCCACACAATATAATTTCTTGTCTCCTATAAAAACTAAATTGTAACCTAATTCATGCCTCACTCATTCAATTCATTGTCTCTTACTCTTATCTCATCTCTCTGTCGGTACTGTCTCTCTCTCTTCTCTTTCTCATCTCAGACTGAGTTCTCTCTCACACTCTCATCCATCTCAGATCAGATCGGTGAGCTGCTTGTCACTCTCTCTCGCTCTCTCGGTGACACTATTTTTGTTCCTTTGTTCTCAGATCATCCATCTCAGATCAGATCGGTAGCTATAGTTGTTGTCTCTCTCTCTCTCTCTCTCTCTCTCTCTCTCTCTCTCTCTCTCTCTTTAACACTCTGAAATGGGTTTAATCTCAAAGAAAAAACATACACAATATACTGCTGTGATTTCATCTCAGATCTGTGGATTTTGAGTTTAATCTCAAAGAAAAAACATACACAATACACTGTTGTGATTTCATCTCAGATCAGTGGATTTAATCTCAAATCGATTGTTCATGTCATCTACAATGGATTCGGTAAATGTAAGTAAGAGGTTTTATTTTTATTTTATTCTGTTTTTATTTTTATTTTTTTCTATTTTTTTTTATTTTTTCTGTTTTCTGTTTTCTGTTTTTTGTTTTTATTTTTATTTTTTTCTGATTTCATCTCATCTTTTTGTTGTTTGTTTTTATTTTTAAATGTAAGTAAAAAATTAATCCACAGTGTATGTTTTTTCTTTAATTTCTGTATGTAACTAAGTAATCCACAGTTTTTTGTTTTCTTTGATTTCTTTGTTTTCTATATGTTTGAGCTATAGTGTATGTTTTTTTTTTTTATTTGAATTTTTGGTTTTATATATTTTGTTGTCATGTCTTGGATGTGATAAAAAATACAACAAAATCATTAATCATGGTAGAGAAACGAACTGAAAAGGTAATAGATATAACTTGTTCTGTAATGACATTTAATTTCAAGAGGAAAGATTTTTATTTATTTATTTATTTTCTATAGTTGAGAATTGTAAAGATGTAATGCTTGAGAATCCGTTTGTAATTTCTCAATGGTACTTTCAAAGCCTGAAATTTGCTCCCCTCAAAAGCCACAAACTAGATAGAGTTGTGCTTATATTTACAGATTTCTATTTATGTTAATAAAAAAAAATTAAAAGTGAAAGAAAAGTCCTGTTTAATGTCTATTTTGACTTTCAAAAAAATGTAGACAATTTACAAATTTGATTAAATTCTAGTAATAAAAAAACTTGTTACAACTTGTTCTAAAAATAAATTTCTTTATATTGTATTTTATATTAACAAAAGCATTCATCACACTAAAACCATCCATTGATGAGCCATCTAGCTCATTCGGTAGCAAACTGATTTATCAGCAATATTACCTAATTTGGTAGAAAACAAATACATCACGAAAGAATTATGCATGATCCAAACTGTATTGGTTCGGATTGGTTCCACAATTTAAACAGACTAGATTGGTTCTAATTTTTCAGGAACCGTAGATAACGGATTGGTCCTAGTTTTCTCCCAATTCGGACCATGCTCACCCCTAATTTTATGAATTCAATTTGACATATATGGGATTGATATATATGCATGATATTTATATATGAATGATTATCTTATGTTTAATTGCAAAAATTTATATGTCTATGAGCTTCTGATTCAGTAATTTAAACATGATTGAATAATTATAATTTAATGTGTATGAGCTTAATTTAAGTTCAATTGTGCAATTAGTGAACCTAATAAGGGTTGTATATGATTAGATTATTTATATTTAATTAGTTTGATTAATGTGTAGGGACATGTATTTGAACCTGTCTGAGTCAGTAAACCATAAGGTTAGAATTATATATTTGGATAGGTGTTTAGAGCCTAATTCACATTTGTATGGTTTAATTAAATGTATAATTATATTTTAAGTTTAGTGAGATTGATTAGCCTAAACCTAGAATTAATTAAATCCTAATTAAGATTAGTGCCTAATTAAACTTCTAATCCTACTCATCAAATTAAGAAAGGAAGAGATATTTAAGATAGAGAGAGAGTGAGCGGGTTTTGGTGGAGGAGCTCATTCTTGAGAGGGAGAGAAAAGTTTCTAAGAAGAAGAACAAGAGGTTGAAGAAGAAGAACTTGATAACTCATCAATCTAAGGTAGGATTTCTCTTCTAATTTCTTGAATTAGAGGTGTTACACTCATGAGTTAAAGGAATATAAGCTTAATTAGAAAGAAATCATGTTTAATTGTGACTTTTGTGGTGTAAGTTGATGTAGTAAACCTAAATGAACATTCAAGACAAGAAATGAAGTATTTAGCTCACAAATTTAACATGCATTGCATAAATTCATAAAATTCATGTTCACACATTTGACTTCTTGCATGGTTCTTCAGAATTGAGAAGAAAACTCCATGGATTTTGAAGTTTGGAACATGCATGACTTGGTAGGGAAGAATTGAAGAAATTAACTCATAATCTCGACATGCATGGTACAATTGATGGAAATTCATGATCATATTTTTGTTTCCTTGCATGACTTACAAGTTTTCTAAGGAATTTTCCATGAAAAATGAGGTTGTGACTCTTAATTATGTGTTTTATGATTTTACCATGTAACTCAAAGAATTGTGAATTATAGATAAAAATTTGGGTTTTGTTCCAAATGTTATGATTTGAATTTGAAGCTAGACATTTAAAATTCAAGTTGTTTTTAAGAATTTTTGGGTTGAATTACTTGAATTTAAAGTTCGAATTTGAAGAAGTTGAGTTCCACATTTTGAGCTAATTTTCGGACTAGTTTTGAACCCAGACTGCACGTGCGGCATGATGCCTTACACATGCAGAACACCTTTCCCTGTTTCACTTCAGCCACTGTTTTAAATACGCGTGCGGTCCGCACGTGCGGTGATGGTTCTGCACGTGTGGCCAAGGCCCTCGCACGTGCGGTTTTCAGGACAGTGTACCATTTTGTTTTCTCTTCATTTTTCTGATGCACAGGCCTTCATTCGCATGATTTAAATTGACATTTTACACTCATTTGCATACCATGAATAAAAAAGAATTTACAAGACAAAAAGAAATGACTTAATGAACACGTGTCAAACGTTTGGAATAAGTTTAAGACTCGATTAATAAATCGAATGTGTTGTGCTTGGATATGTTTTTGTAGGTTGATTCGTTGAAGTGTATCATCCGACCAAGCACTGTGAGTAACATTATTATAAAGATATGTTCATATGAATTATGTTCGAAATGCTAACCAATAAGCTATGATTTCTGAAATGCTATTTTGTTTAAGTGAGCGAATGTCCTATTTTGATCTATTATGGCATCCATAGAAAGTCTCAAGTCAGGGGGGGCAGCATATTAATGTAGGTCCATGACAGATGTACATTTACAAGATCTCGCTAGCCACTTGACAAAGTAGTGTTATGTTTGATAATCGGTGTCCGAGACCGATTACTCTAGTCGGATGACAATATTTTTGTTCTGTTAGATGTACAATTATTATGTTCGGATATGAGAATGATTATATATTGTAACAACCCTCACCACTGCCTACCGATTAATTACTGATTACTGTTAAACTGAGACTGATTATGATGGGTAATTGAACTGATTGAAATACTGAACTGACTGACCGAAATCTGAAGCTGATTGATTGAGTATATCTGTTTGAATTGCATTCTATCTGTTGATTGCCAAATTATCTGTTCATGTCTTTGTGTTTAAACTGCTAATTAAAGGCCTTATCGGCGGCCGAGCCTAAAATTGGTTGATGATTTCGGATTATTGGAATTTATGTGATTTTATGGTGTATTTAATTGAAATTTGATTTAGTATGATTAAACTGGATTAAATTAAGCTAATTGGCAAGAGTTTAACTTATTCACCATAATGCCATTGAGTGGCCCACTACATGAACTATATTTGAGCCTTATTATACACTTAGGCATGCATTTCCTCAGCCTTTTACTTGAGCCTTAGCCGACCAAGAGAGAGGAGAGAGTGAGAGAGTGAGAGAATTGAGTTCAAACTTGGAGATTTACTTGAAATTGAAAGATTGAAGAGAGGATTGCAAAATTAAGCTTCCTTGCATATGATTCAAGACTTAAGGTAGAAATTCATCTTCTCATTCTTGTGTTTAAATTGATTCTTGCATGGTTTAGAGCAAGTTGAAGACTAGAGCCAATTTATGGCTCAAATTGTTGTGTTGAAGCTTAATTGTTGCATGCATGTATATAATTGAAGTTTTGAGGTGGTAGTTCATAATTCCTCACATGCATGTCCATGTTTTGAGAGTAGACCATGATTTCATCTTGCTTTTGTAAAAGTTGGCTCTTTAGAGCATGTACTTAAGGCTTGAAAAATTGTTTAAAGTCTTGCATGTTAAATTGAAATCATGTTCATGAATTTGGTTTGAAAATCATGTTGAATTGATCTTCCCTTGGGCCTTGATTTTACAAATTGAGCTTTAAATCATGTCATACTATGTATTTACAAGTGTTTTCCAAGAAAGGGGCCCAAAGGAATTGATTTGATACATTTGAAGTTGAATTTGAGCTTGAGGTCCAAATCTGGAAATTCCAGATTTTGAACTCACGCTCGAGCGGGGTTACTAGCGCTCGAGCGTGAAAATCGTGCTCCAAGCATTTTGTTGTGTTTTGCAGTCCGCTCGAGCGGGTAATTTATGCTCGAGCGGACATTGTGTCTTACGCTCGAGCGGGGGTCGAGCGCCCAATCGAGCGTGATTTTCACACATCCAGTACTTTTGCCATGTTTTGCAGTACGCTCGAGCGTGGGAAGTGACGCTCGAGCGGGAACCTTTATCTGCATATCCGCTCGAGCGGGACCCCTGTTTTCTGAAAATTCTGAAAATGTTTTCTGAGTACATCTTTGCATCCTCATTTCATCCTAGGCATTCTTAGGCCTAGTTTAAGGCATCTTAATGAGGATATAGGTGTAGAACCACACCGAGTCTAAGTAAGGACTAAGTCTTTGATTTCCGAATGTGAACTTAGTGTGTGTTCGTTCTGTCACTGTGTAGGGTTGGCCTTCGGAGACGCGCTCTAGCTGCTTATAGCCCGGAACTTTGTGAGTAACAATTGTGTAAAGATATGTTCAACTGTGAATATTTCTGACTGTTTAACTGAACCGCTTTCTGAACTGATACTGTTAATCGAATGAATGTATGTCTTATATTCTGAACTGTATTGTGGCATCCTTAGCAACTACTGTTTACTGTTACTGTTACAGAGATCTCTGTCGGTTCCCTTGTTGGAACCACTACTGTTTACTGATTGATGGCCATCATTGACTGTTCGGTCTTTTAAGACCTACTGTTTACTGTACTGCTATGCTAATGGATGTACACATATGACTGTTATGACTGAATGACTGTTATACTGAATCAATGAACTATTTTCACTACTGTAAGGACATCCATTCTTAACCTCTTTACACATTATGTTATTCACTGGGCTTTAGCTCACTGTTATATATATATGTAGGTGTTCAGGCACCAGACCGGAGCTAGGAGCGTGGGTTAGACTCCCCTTTTTGTCAAGCCAACTACCGTGCCTCACTGCGAGGTTCCGAGCCTGCCAAGCTATGGCTTAGGGGTGTTTTACTTCCCCGTCTGTCTCTGCATCTGTTTTGTAATAACTGTTGAGACTGATACTGTACTGTTTAATAGGGATTAGGTCCCTGTTCTAAATAATTGTAAATGTTGTACATGCCGTTTTGTACTGTTTGTGTATATATGTATGAAAAGTCTTTTTGCATACAGACTGTCACAGCTCATTGAACATTGTTTATTCACTGTTTTGGCTTCCGCCAGCCCCTGTACTCTGTTTTACTGTTCTACTGTTAAGCAGGCCTTCGGTAATCACGGATTACTGGCCGGTTACGTGCTAAAACCCATAGGGGCGGGTTTGGGTCGTGACAGAGTGGTATCAGAGCGATACTTAACCACGAGTTATACCGCACACACGTGTCCAAATGAGCTATAGGGTGTCCTAGAAAAGCAATTAGGGCATTGCATGAGCATGAAAAGTGTGTGTGGACATAATATGACTATATGTGTTACAATGTTAAAATGTTTATAGTATGCAACTTCCTATGTTTATTATTGCTCTGTTGCATATAGTGAAATGGATAATGCAAATACTACTGATGGAACTGAATTATCTGAGGCCAGAATGGCCAGACTGGAAAGAACTGTTGAATTATTAACTGAAGCCTTAAGGCAACAGCAACAACAGAACCAACAGCCCCCACCTCCTCCTCCGGTACAGTCGGAACAGAATGTTAATGATGGGGATATAATTGCTCTCACCCAGAAGTTCAGCAAAATGAAACGCCGTCCTTTTAAGGAGGGCTTGAACCATTAAAGGCTGAAGCTTGGGTTCTCAAGACAGAAAAATTGTTCGAAGTGTCCGTGCTCTGAGGCACATAAAGTACTGTTAGCTACCTTCACCTTACAAGAAGAAGCTAGAAGGTGGTGGTTGCTAGTCCGTGACACCAACACCGTTATGACATGGGCTCAGTTTAAGGAGTCCTTTTTCGAAAAGTATTTCCCTCAGTGTGTCAGGGACAGAAAAGTAACTGAATTTGAACAGCTGAGACAGGGGACTATGTTCGTTGCTGAATATGAAACAAAGTTCACTGAACTTGCTAGATATGCACCCCACATGGTGGACACTGACTACAAGAAAGCCAGAAAGTTTGAAAGCGGCCTTAATGTTGCAATACTGGATAGGATAAATGTTTTAAAGCTACCGAACTATGTGAATGTTCTTGACCGAGCATTAATGGCTGAGTCAAACATTGAGGCGTTGAAACAAACTGAAACACTAGCATCAGAATGGCGTGGAAAAGGCAGGGTTTTAAATTCAAGAAAGGCAAAAGTAATCCATTGAACAAAAGCAAAATACCGGATCAACGACTACTTCTAGTCAAGGAACCGGTCTATACCGCCATGTTCTGAATGCGGTAAGAATCATAAGGGAGTCTATTATAAAATCTCTGGTGCTTGTTACAGGTGTGGCAAGGTGGGCCACATGGTCAAAGATTGCCCTTCCACTGCTCTGGGCAATAGTAAAGCTGCACCAAGCGTAGCAGCATCAACTGTTACACCAAAGCCTAACCCCAAGGCTACCGGGAAAGAGCCTATGAGGCAGGGCCGAGTGTTCGCCCTAGTATCGGGAGATGTACAAAATACTGATACCGTTGTGTCAGGTATCCTCTCTATTTGTACTAAACTGCATATGTACTGATTGATTCGGGGGTCTATACATTCATATGTATCGCATGCTTTTTCGCAAAATTGAATAGACCTTAGAACCCATGAATTATCTGTTAGCTGTATCATCCCGTTGGGGGATCCATGACTTGTGCATATATGTACCCTGCTTGTGAAATTACTGTTGGAGATGCACATCTGTATATTGATTTACTGCCTCTGAACATTGATCATTTTGATGTAATATTGGGAATGGACTGATTAACGAAATATCATGCTACCATAGACTGTGTAACAAAACAAGTTGTTTCCGTCCACCGGTTTACCTGAATTTGTGTTTAATGGAAGTGGAGTAGTACCTCCTCCGTATTTGATTTCATCTGTGAAAGCTATTAAATTGATTAGAAAGGGGTGTAAAGGATATCTGTGTTCTGTGTTAACTGTGTCTACTAATGTTAAAACTGATGTGAACTGTATTCTTATAGTCAAGAATTCCCAAATGTTTTTCCAGATGATCTGCTAGGGGATTTGATTGATAGGGAGATTGAGTTCACCGTTGATGTGATTCCGGGTACACAGCCAATATCTAAAGCTCCTTACCGAATGGCTCCGACTGAACTGAAAGAATTGAAAAGCGCAACTGCAAGAACTGTTAGATAAGAAGTTCATCAGGCCTACTACCTCGCTATGGGGCGCTCCCGTTTTATTTGTGAAAAAGAAAGACGGCTCATTGAGACTTTGTATTGACTACCGTGAACTGAATAAGGTAACTGTGAAAAATAAATACCCATTGCCTCGTATTGATGACCTATTTGATCAGTTACAGGGTGCTCAAGTTTTCTCTAAGATTGATCTCAGATTCGGATATCATTAGTTGAAAGTTAAACCAGAGGACATTGACAAAACTGTTGTAGACACCCCATTTTTGACCGTCCTCAAGACTTGGACGTCACCGTTTGAACACCCGGTGATCATCCATGTTTGTGTTCGTTTGGAGTTCCCGGAAGTCTCGGCTACGTGCCCTGCCTCAGGATCTCCGAACTCGACCGTTTTGTGTCTGGTTTGCACCAAACACTTGTTTTTGCCTTGGAGGGGCAGGGAATGCCTTGTGAGCATCCCCACACACCACCGGCAGTGGCTAGAGGCCACCGCTGGTTTTTGCTGCCGCCGCAATGTATGTGGCCGGTCGGCACTCTTGTTGCCGGTCGGCAGTCATTTTTGTCAAAATGACATTTTTGGCCAGCCGACTACTGTTCATCTGCTTTTGCAGATATTTTAGGACAGTGTGTGGCATTTTGTTCCCCTCCATACACGTGTATGGAGGGATGCCCTCCTTGTAAGCTTGTTGTATAAGCTTTACAAGTTGGTTGCCTATAAGAGAAGGGCTCTTCTCTTGGCATTGGGGTTAGAGAATTTTGGAGAGGAAAACACAGAGAGAAGCTCTGGTTTTAGGGTTAGGGTTGATACATATCTCCTATATCTCTTTTTCTCTCTTTATGTTCTAGGTGTTTTAGTCCATATTATTGCACACAAACACCTAGTGCTTCACCTTCCTTTGGCTACTGAGGTTCTAAGGGCTTGTCCTTGCTATTTTTGACTGGATTGAAGCTTAAGGAGGCAACAAGATCACCATTGTTGAAGAAAGGCTTCAAGGGTAAGAAACTAGTCCTTTTTACCCCATTTTTGTATCCTATTTCTACCTATCTTAGAGCTGTTTTTGTGTTTAGTGTATAACATAAAAAAGTTCTATTTTTAGGCCCTCTTGATTGTTTGTTAGGAGTGTTTTGTGGTTTGGGTGTGTTTGACCACCCTTAGGCCTTGAAAGGCCCTATTTTTGTGCTATTTTGTGCAAGTTTCGAGACTTTGGTGTTTGGGCCTCTTCACCACTGAAATTTTGAGGGATTTCAGTGGTGAAGATGGTTCCTTGAAGTCTCAAAAAGGGGAGGGCCACCCCCTCTCCTTGTTGTCCTTGAAAGGGATCCTTTTTGGCCTCTTAAGGGAGCATCTAGCTTAGGCTCTTGTTGATCATGCCATGGTTGTATTTTATGCTTATATTGCCATGATATAACTTTGTATTAAGTTAGTTTTGGTACACCATGCATGCCTTGCATACCTACCGTGTAATGCATTGTTGTTGCCTTAATATGCCTTGGGTTGTAAACCATTATTCTAGCATGTTTTAGGCTTAGTCTTGTGAAGCTTTTGTGCTTGTTTTGCCATGTATGAGGTCTGTCCTAGGTTGTTTGGGTCGACCCTAGCATGCATTATGTAGCCCCTTTGTATATTTGGGCTTGTTGGCCTTAAGTGCATAAGTGTATAGCATGCATTGCTTGCATTATTTCAGTGGTTTGGAACCACTTAGCATGAAACTTCAGTCCATTTAACATGTTTGCATACTTGCCTTAGAGGCTTCATTGTTGCTTTGAAAGCTTGTGTTGTATGCTCCATGTTTTAGCCATTATGCATGCTATTGAATTTGAGCCACTTAGATGCCATCTAAGAGTCCCCTTTACATGTTCAAGGACTGTCTTGAACTTGTTTTAAGCCTTCTTGGCCTTATGAGGCTTGGTTGGCTTAGCCATGGTTTAAGCCTCCTTGACTTGCTTCAAGTACTTGGACCATTGCTTGCATGCTTATGCTTGTCTCATTTGAGTTGGTTTGGCACCACATTTTGACATGATTTTCAGAGTTAATATCGCATGCTAATTGTCCATCATAACCTCTTTTAAGTGTGCTTGAAAGTTGCTAGTTTAATGCTTAAGCTTTAAACCACTATATGTACACATGTGCATGTGTGTTTAGCCTTCATTTTTGGGCATTTTGGCCACTATTTTAGGCCTATTTAGAGCCGCCTAAATCATGTTTAAGTCCACCTTTTCATTAGTTTGCATTGCCTCATGTTTGCTTGTATGCTTGCATAAGTGTCTTGCCATGCCATGTTGCATCTTTAGCTTGCATGCCTAGGTTGCATTGTATCTTGCATGCATGCCTTGTTCCTTGATTTGGTGATAGGAATTGGGCCTTGTTTTGTTTGATTGGTTTGCATTTCATTTGACATGAAAGTGCACACTTGATTCTTTAGGCCATCATGCATGGAAATGCGTGATTGGTGGCCCGAGAATCGAGGCACATACCCCTTTGAGTCGCAAACATGATAGGGGGCATGATTGGTGCATACATTGTTTGAATTGTATTGCCATGCAAGTTTTGCCCTCTGCTGCTGTGAGTTGCAGGTTCTGCAGGCATTGTTTGCCGACCGGCAACATTTTCTACCGGCCGGCAGTAAGTCATCAGCCGATGGATTCATTTTGTGCCGATGGCCACGTCCTAGTGCCGGTGGTAATTCCACTCAGCGGTGGTATCCCTCAGTGTCCTGAGAGGCATTCCTGAGACTTTGGCAGTTTTCAGAGGAGCAAAGCAGGGAAAACAGAGGCAGACTATGCATGGCAGTGCAATTCCGAGCAAGTCCCGAGCATGCGCTGCATCTGACCCGCTTCCCGAGGGCTTTACTGTTTTAATTAGATTAATTAATTTGTTTAGTTAATTTAATTGATCTGTAATATTTAATTAGCTTGCGTAGTTAATTAATCTGTAATATTTATTTGGTCCCTCCGGGCAAGGGCAAATCTGTAATAAGTGTGGGTGAGTGGTGTGCATGTCTTCCAACCCCCACTTCTTTCTTCCCTTTTATTTACCTGCTTATGATGGTAGATTAGGGCATATTTAAAATTAGCATACCTTATGCAATGCATGCGTGAATCCATGCATTTGTTTACATGCACCAGGCTCGGTACATCATACAAACTGCATTGTATTTTTAATTCCAAATTGAATACGTGATAATTGTAGCATTTCACATGCCATTTTAGGGTTAGCCGAGCCTACTCTAAACTGCATCTTTGCATGTGTTGCATTAGCCACTTAACATGAACTAGGACATGCATGATTGCTAACCAGTTTATTGTTTTGGCTTAGAGTACTAGGTGAGTTTTTACGCTTTAGCATATCGCATGCGTGTGAATGTTGCCATAACAGCATGATTACCATGAGGCTAGCTGCTTATGTGATATAACTGCTTGAATGCCTGTGGGTGAAGGTTGGATTGTTTGAGTTGGAAAAACTCATTGAAATCCGTGTTTTAGCCTACTTGCGAGTAGCAAATTTCAAAGCGCTTTTCAAAGAACAAACGGATATGCAATGCTTGTTTCCAAATTAGGCAATCTAGTCTATACTTGTTTGCTGTGCGCATAACATAGTAATTCTAGGCTAATAACCGGAACAAGAACACATAACGTTTTCAAAATCGGATATCATGGTTAGTAGAGGCCGGTCTTCGGACCGGGCGAAATGGGGTGCTCATAGCTGACCTTCCCCGATCGTACCCAAGCTCCCGAGCCAAGACAACTTTGGTAATGACGGACACGTGGCCTTCGCACCGAGTCAGGGTTTCCTAAATTTCCCATTTTAAAAAATATTTAGGTAGCGACTCTGTATCTGGCAAAGCAGTCCATGTTTGGCACTACTTTTCAAAAATCTGTTTTTCTTCAAAACGATTTGCCAGAGTTGGACTCTTTGGTTCAGATTAAGAACCGCAACAGAACAAAAAAGAGGGGAGTCCGAACTGTAGCCGAGGTCCCTCGCAGGCATGTTACAACTGCTTTTCGAACGAGGTATGGACATTACGAATTCTTAGTTATGCCTTTCGGAGTTACCAATGCACCTGCTGCATTTATGGACCTCATGAACAGAATCTTTAAACCATTCCTCGATGACTTTATTGTTGTATTCATAGATGACATTCTGATTTATTCCAAAAGTAGAGAAAAACATGAACATCATCTGAGACTTCCCCTGCAACCCTAAGAGAACAGAAATTCTATGCTAAACTGTCTAAATGTGAATTTTGGCTTGATCATGTTATGTTTTTGGGGCATGTTGTTAGCAAAGATGGAATTTCAGTTGATCCACAGAAAATCGAAGCGGTAGTAAACTGGCCTAGACCAACAAATGTGACAGAAGTCCGAAACTTTTTGGGTTTGGCTGGGTATTACAGAAGATTTGTCAAAGAATTCTCCAAAATTGCCTTACCGTGACTCAGTTAACTCAGAAGGGGATATCATTTGACTGGACTGACCAAAGGGAATCAGCATTTAAAGAGTTGAAAACTCGACTAGTGACTGCACCTGTTCTTACCCTACCTTCAGGTACGGATGATTTTACCATTTTTAGTGATGCTTCTCATAAGGGTTTGGGGTGTGTTTTAATACAGAATGGGAGAGTTATTGCCTATGCTTCCCGACAATTGAGACCGCATGAAAAGAACTACCCGACCCATGACTTGGAACTTGCTGTAGTGGTATTCGCCTTAAAAATCTGGCGTCACTATCTTTATGGGGCGACATGTGAAGTATATACCAACCACAAGAGTCTGAAATATTTCTTCACACAGAAAGAACTGAACATGAGACAGCGGAGATGGCTAGAACTGATTAAAGACTATGACCTACAGATTTTGTACCATCTGGGAAAAGCCAACACCGTTGCCGATGCACTGAGCCGAAAATCGATTGGTGATTTAGCCTATTTACTCACCGGACAGAAAGAGTTGCTTTGTGACCTTGAAAGATCTGAAATTGAGATTGTGTTGCGAGAACAAGGTGGAACAATAGCTGTTATTTCTGCTCAACCAGCATTGATTGAAGAAATTAAAGAGAAACAGCAACAGGATGACTTCTTGAAGAAAATCATCGAAGAGAGGGAATCTAAACCGAGACTGGGGTTCAAATTTGAAAATAATGTACTGAGGTTTCAAGAAAGACTGTGTGTACCGAATGATTCTGAACTGAAAAGAAGGGTTCTGCAAGAGGGCCACAATTCAAAATTTTCTATCCATCCGGGGAATACAAAAATGTACCAAGACTTGAAACTGAATTTCTGGTGGCCGGGAATGAAGAAAGAAATTGCTGATTTTGTATCAAAATGTCTTCACTGCCAACAAGTCAAAGCCGAACATCAACGACCTGCAAGCTTATTGTAGCCCTTACCGATACCGGAGTGGAAATGGGAACATATTACTATGGATTTTATCGTTGGATTGCTTCGCTCCAGTAAAGGTATGGACTCGATTTGGGTTATTGTTGATAGACTGACTAAATCTGCTCACTTCTTACCTGTCAAAACAATTTATAATACGGACAAATTGGCTATACTCTACATTGATGAAATTGTTAGGCTGCATGGAGTGCCTGTGTCCATTGTTTCTGATAGGGACTCGAAGTTTACATCGAGATTTTGGCAAAGCTTACAAACTGCATTGGGTACTGAACTGAGACTGAGTAGTGCCTATCATCCTCAGACAGATGGCCAGTCAAAAAGGAACATCCAGACTCTAGAGGATTTATTGAGAATGTGCGTCCTTGATTTTCGGGGAA
Source organism: Camellia japonica (assembly GCA_030407325.1). NCBI lineage: Eukaryota > Viridiplantae > Streptophyta > Magnoliopsida > Ericales > Theaceae > Camellia > Camellia japonica. The sequence continues at coordinate 9,678 of JAPPVO010003720.1, read as the reverse complement.
ACTGGGAAAGCCATTTGCCTTTAGCTGAATTCGCCTACAACAACAGTTATCATTCAAGTATTGGTATAGCGCCTTTCGAGGCATTGTATGGGAGAAAATGTAGATCTCCGATTTACTGGGCAGAAGTTGGAGATGGGCCTTTGCTTGGGTCCGAGATTGTATATGAAACGACTGAAAAAGTGAAATTGATACAACAGAGACCGAAAACTGCACAGAGCCGACATAAAAGTTATACGGATGTCAGAAGACGAGATAGAGAATATGAAGTGGGTGATCACGTTTTTGTGAAAGTGACACCGATGAAAGGCCAAACTCGTTTTGGAGTCAAGGGCAAGTTAGCGCCGAGATATGTCGGACTATATGAGATTATTGAGAAAATCAATCCGGTGGCGTATCAAGTTGTGCTTCCTCCTAAAATGGAGCATATGCATAATGTCTTCCATATTTCTATGTTGAGGGATTACCTCCGGGATCCTTTTCATGTGATAGAGCCTACTCGTGTAGTGCTGAGTGATGACTAAACTTACGAGGAACGGCCTATTCAGATCGTATACAGACGGATCAAAAAGTTGAGAAATAAAGAGATCCCGTTAGTGAAAGTTGACTGGCAAAACCATGGTGGCGTGTATGCCACTTGGGAAAGGGAAGATGACATGGCCAAGAGATATCCTGAACTGTTTCCACTTAATCCTGTTTTCTTCCAGAATGAAGGTAACTCGAGTTTAGAGGACTAAACTCTTTTTAAGGAGGGGAGACTGTAACAACCCTCACCACTGCCTACCGATTAATTACTGATTACTGTTAAACTGAGACTGATTATGATGGGTAATTGAACTGATTGAAATACTGAACTGACTGACCGAAATCTGAAGCTGATTGATTGAGTATATCTGTTTGAATTGCATTCTATCTGCTGATTGCCAAATTATCTGTTCATGTCTTTGTGTTTAAACTGCTAATTAAAGGCCTTATCGGCGGCCAAGCCTGAAATTGGTTGATGATTTCAGATTATTGGAATTTATGTGATTTTATGGTGTATTTAATTGAAATTTGATTTAGTATGATTAAACTAGATTAAATTAAGCTAATTAGCAAGAGTTTAACTTATTCACCATAATGCCATTGAGTGGCCCACTACATGAACTATATTTGAGCCTTATTATACACTTAGGCACGCATTTCCTCAGCCTTTTACTTGAGCCTTAGCCGACCAAGAGAGAGGAGAGAGTGAGAGAGTGAGAGAATTGAGTTCAAACTTGGAGATTTACTTGAAATTGAAAGATTGAAGAGAGGATTGCAAAATTAAGCTTCCTTGCCTATGATTCAAGACTTAAGGTAGAAATTCATCTTCTCATTCTTGTGTTTAAATTGATTCTTGCATGGTTTAGAGCAAGTTGAAGACTAGAGCCAATTTATGGCTCAAATTGTTGTGTTGAAGCTTAATTGTTGCATGCATGTATATATATTGAAGTTTTGAGGTGGTAGTTCATAATTCCTTACATGCATGTCCATGTTTTGAGAGTAGACTATGATTTCATCTTGCTTTTGTAAAAGTTGGCTCTTTAGAGCATGTACTTAAGGCTTGAAAAATTGTTAAAAGTCTTGCATGTTAAATTGAAATCATGTTTATGAATTTGGTTTGAAAATCATGTTGAATTGATCTTCCCTTGGGCCTTGATTTTACAAATTGAGCTTTAAATCATGTCATACTATGTATTTACAAGTGTTTTCCAAGAAAGGGGCCCAAAGGAATTGATTTGATACATTTGAAGTTGAATTTGAGCTTGAGGTCCAAATTTGGAAATTCCATATTTTGAACTCACGCTCGAGCGGGATTACTAGCGCTCGAGCGTGAAAATCGTGCTCCCAGCATTTTGTTGTGTTTTGCAGTTCGCTCGAGCGGGGTAATTTACGCTTGAGCGGGACATTGTGTCTTACGCTCGAGCGGGGGTCGAGCGCCAAATCGAGCGTGATTTTCACACATCCAGTACTTTTGCCATGTTTTGCAGTACGCTCGAGCGTGGGAAGTGACGCTCAAGCGGGAACCTTTATCTGCATATCCGCTCGAGCAGGGAAATCCACGCTCGAGCGGGACCCCTGTTTTCTGAAAATTCTGAAAATATTTTCTGAGTACATCTTTGCATCCTCATTTCATCCTAGGCATTCTTAGGCCTAGTTTAAGGCATCTTAATGAGGATATAGGTGTAGAACCACACCGAGTCTAAGTAAGGACTAAGTCTTTGATTTTCGAATGTGAACTTAGTGTGTGTTCGTTCTGTCACTATATAGGGTTTGCCTTCGGAGACGCGCTCTAGCTGCTTATAGCCCGGAACTCTGTGAGTAACAATTGTGTAAAGATATGTTCAACTGTGAATATTTCTGACTGTTTAACTGAACCGCTTTCTGAACTGATACTGTTAATCGAATGAATGTATGTCCTATATTCTGAACTGTATTGTGGCATCCTTAGCAACTACTGTTTACTGTTACTGTTACAGAGATCTCTGTCGGTTCCCTTGTTGGAACCACTACTGTTTACTGATTGATGGCCATCATTGACTGTTCGGTCTTTTAAGACCTACTGTTTACTGTACTGCTATGCTAATGGATGTACCACATATGACTGTTATGACTGAATGACTGTTATACTGAATCAATGAACTATTTTCACTACTGTAAGGACATCCATTCTTAACCTCTTTACGCATTATGTTATTCACTGGGCTTTAGCTCACTGTTTATATATATATGTAGGTGTTCAGGTACCAGACCGGAGCTAGGAGCGTAGGTTAGACTCCCCTTTTTGTCAAGCCAACTACCGTGCCTCACTGCGAGATTCCGAGCCTGCCAAGCTATGGCTTAGGGGTGTTTTACTTCCCCGTCTGTCTCTACATCTATTTTGTAATAACTGTTGAGACTGATACTGTACTGTTTAATAGGGATTAGGTCCCTGTTCTGAATAATTGTAAATGTGTACATGCCGTTTTGTACTGTTTGTGTATATATGTATGAAAAGTCTTTTTGCATACAGACTGTCACAGCTCATTGGACATTGTTTATTCACTGTTTTGGCTTCCGCCAGCCCCTGTACTCTGTTTTACTGTTCTACTGTTAAGCAGGCCTTCGGTAATCACGGATTACTGGCCGGTTACGATGCTAAACCCATAGGGGCGGGTTTGGGTCGTGACAGATATGCTCTGTTTTATGTTTATGAAATGTTCAAAATTCGTTCACTAAGCTCTTTACTTTAATGTTATTCACTAGGCTTTAACTCACTATGTGTATATATATGTATAGGTAAGTGTCTTGATGAGCAAGCCCAGAAGGAGACTTTTAGCCGAGTCACCAACTGAAGGCCTTTTGAGTTTTGTTTTGGTGCCTCCGAGTTAAGGCTAAGTCCAGTTGGCTTTTGGCAAATGTTATGTACATGAGGTTAAAGTTTTGATGATATGTATATATGTATAAATGTTTTTGTACATGTTGATATGTATGTATTCAAGTTGGTATATTAGTGTAATTATGTGTTGGTTCATATAGTTAGCACAGCTTAATGAACTTGTAAGTTTCTGAAGAAAATTGTGTATTCAGATGTATTTGTTTACAAAGAGTTCATTAGTTTATATAGCCCTAAACCTATGACTGAAAAATGAATTACAAAGATTCCACAATCTTGCCTAATTCCTAATATACACAATCATGCCATATATACAATATATATTCTTTTACCCCTGCTCAAACTCAAGGTGTTTTATCAGAAAACACTGAGAGTTTGCTAAGAATAAACTGGAACTGAGCGGTAGTATGAGTCTTGGTGAAGAAGTTCACAAGTTGCAAAGCCGAGAAGATGAAAGGAAGCAAGATAGAGCCAGACTACAGATGCTGTCGAACAAAGTGACAATCAATCTCAATGTATTTCGTCCATTCATGGAAGACAGTATTGTGGGCAATTTGAATAGCATTGCGGTTGTCACAATAGAGGCAGGTTGGAGAAGACTGAGGTACACCCAAATTAGAGAGAAGACAACAAAGCCAAACAAGTTCAGCAATAGCATGAGTTATAGCATGATACTCAGTTTTTGCAGTAGAGCGAACAACAACAGTTTGTTTCTTGCTTTTCCAATAGATCAAGGAATCGCTAAAAAACATACGGAAACCAAAGGTGGATTTGCGATCAGTAACATCACTGGCCCAATCAGAATCAACATAGGCCACCAAGTCTAAAAAAGAAGTAGAGGACAACAGTAAGCCTTGAAAGATAGTACCCCGGAGATAGGGAAGAATGCGAACCAAAGCAGCCCAATGGGGGGAGCGAGGAGCAGAAACGAACTAACTAATCACATGAACAACATAAGTAAGATTAGGGCGAGTAATAATCAAATAAACTAAACAACCCACCAACTTGCGATAAACCGTGGGATCATCCAGAGGGACACTATCAGTAGAGTTGAGCTTCACATTAAGCTCAATAGGTGTATCAGAAACCTTAGTATCAGTAAGACCGGCACAGTGAATAACCTCATTAGCATACTTGGCCTAAGACAGAAATAACCCTTTAGAGAAACGGCAACCTCAATACCAAGAAAATAGCCCTTTGGGGCTAGGGTTTATGATGTTAAGCATTTGATGAGGTTTTGTGAGAATTTGTAAGGTGGGTTGGACTTTGTTACGAAGACTCTTGAGGTGGAAAGAACAGTGACTAGTTCTAATAGGGGCTTTGCTTCTGTAAAGACGGTCTTGAGAAGTACATCGATGGGAGTGGAGGTCGTCGGAAGGAAGGTCACCGATGGTGAAACGTTATTGGATGTGGAAATGGTTGGTAGAAGAAGAAAAGTTGGGATCCAAAGAATAAGGGTATAGTTAGTATTAAGGTGAAGGTTCAAAGAAGAGATGGAAGAGTTTCAATTATATAAAAGGATTTAAAGAAATTGAGGGCTCAAAGTAAATAGATTGGACATTTAGCAGCTCTCTAAAAAAATGATCAAATATAAAGAGTCAAAGTGTAATCTTTTTTTTTTTTGGTGGTAATGTTTCCTATACTATAAAATAGTGGGACTCGTAAAAGAAAATTGAAATTTCAAGGGGCTTGGGTTCGTTTGGGATGTAGGTTGATTTTTTGTTTTTTTTTTTTGATTTTTTTTTTAATCTGAGATTAAAAAGTCTCATTTGAGATGATTGTTTTTGATTTTTTTAACTTTTATGAGAGAAAAAATAAAATAATTATGATTTGAATGTGACATTTTATGTGATTAACTTTTAAACATTTTTATGTTTTTGTAACTATTTTAACCCAAACAATTTATGGCAAACACAAGTGCTTAGATAGGTTTTGTTTGGTATGTCATGTTTGGGTTAAAATAGCTATAAAAAGACAAACGGTTTGTTTGGAATGTGGGTTGATTTTTTAACTTTTTGATTATTAGCTTGGAGTTAAAAAGTCTCATTTGGGATAAATTTTTTGGCTTTTTTGACTTTTGTGAGAGAAAAAATGAAATAATTATGATTTAGATGTGACATTTGTCTTATTGGGTTAAAAAACCTATTTTGTCTTTTTTTGATTATTTTAGCCAAAAAGCCCTATTTTAGCTTATGCCAAACGAAGACAAAATATGTTTTTTAGCCCAGTAAAATAAAACATTACATTTAAACCATAATCATTTTATTTTTTTTCTTAAAACTTATCTCAAATGAAACTTTTTAACTCCAATTTAAAATAGCCAAAAAAATTAAAAAAACTAAGGTAGCGTTTGGTAATATTTACGTTTTTGATTTATGTTTACAAAAATTTTATAAACTGATTTTTGTTTTTTTTAGAAAAACATAAACTACAAACGCGTTTGGTTTGAACAAAATATTTGAAATTTTTTTAAAATATAAACTAAAAAATATGTTTGTTCAGTCCTAAAATATTTATATTTATTTATTATTATTTATGACAATGGGATCATACACATTACAATTGAAAAAAAAATTAATCAAAAAAAATTAATTAAAAAAAAAATTATTAGTCAAATTTTAAAATTTCTGTTTAAAAATTAACGTAAACTCATTTTTTAAATTTATATTTTTTCCTCAAATTTGTAAGGAGCACTTTTTCATAAATCTCATTTCACCTACTTATGTTCCATGTCCACATTATTTTCTTATGTTCCAATAAGTACTATGGGTGACATAGTTACCAAAATACTTCTAATAATATTCACATTTATAGTGCGAATGTTCCGTGATGTGAATGTTCACACCATCAATGTGAAATTCATACGTTAATGTAAATATTCACATTGTAAAATATGAATGTTTATATCACCAAATTGCTAACCGTTCAAAAAATATTTGTAAATATAGAAATATTCGTAAAATATCTTAAATATGAGAATTATAATTTAATAGATTAAGGGTAAATTACATTGACACCCTCTAAGGTTTATATTTATTACAGTTTCTCCCTCACCTTTTGGAAATTACATCTCCCTCCTTGAGATTTAAAATTTCATTACATATTCCCTCTTAGCAACTTAATTTTTTTTAAATACCAATTTTGCCCTCACTGGATAAATTACATTGACACCTCTTACATTTTAGAAATTATAATTCTCTCCCTAAGGTTTAAAGTAGCATTATCAATTGGCTCATCGGTTAGTATTAGTTGGGAAAAAAATTCATTGAAAAAAAAATTAATTGGAAAAAAAATTATTTGAAAAAATTCATTGAATTTTTTTAGTAAAATTTTTAAATTTTTGTTTAAAAACCAACGTAAACTCATTTTTTGAATTTACGTTGTTTTTTCAAATTTACAAACTGAGACAACCATTTATAAAAAATATTTTTTTAAAAATAAAAAATAATTATCATTTTTATATAATTTTTATTTTTCGAGTGATTAGAAATAATTGTTTACAAATTAAAATGATAATTATTTTTTATTTTTTATTTCTTAACCAAATTAATTTTTAATTTTTTAAAAAAATTCTAAAAATCAAACCATACATAGCCTAATAATATTTTGATAAGTCATTTCTTACGTTGGTAACTTATTTAATTATTTGTTAATTTTACGACATTTTTACCATCTGAGGTCTGTTTGGTAACCATTTCGTTTCCAGTTTTCAATTTATATTTACAAAAATTTAAAAAATTTTCATAAAAACTTGTTTGATAATTTTTTTGATATATAAATTGTTGTCTTAGCTTGTAAATTTGAAAAAAAATATAAATTCAAAAAATAAGTTTACATTGATTTTTAAACAGAAATTTAAAAATTTTACTAATAAAATTATTTTTTATTTAATTTTTTTTTCAATAAATTTTTTTTCCATTTAATACTAATTTAGGGGGCAATTGGTAATGTTACTTTAATTCTTAAAAAATAATCGTAATTTTTAAAATGTGAGGGGTGTTAATATAATTTATCCAATAAAAACAAAATTAATATTTAAAAAATTAAATTGCTCAAGAAAATTTATAATAAACTTTAAATTTGAGGAAGGGAGATGAGATGCAATTGCCAAAAAGTCAAAATCAAGAGAACTGCTCGATGTGTCAGTGTAATTTACCCATTGATTAATGTCCAAATAATAGGAAATATAAGAACATCTTGTGACTAGGCATAGATAGATTAGAAGTGGAGTTCGCTGCCCACGCTGCTCCTCTTATTCTAGGGTTCATCGTTGTTGGAGGGGCCTTAACCACCGCCACGAGCACCATCGGACTACCCACTGGGGCATCGTCGGCACCAGCTTTCATCTACTAGGTCGGCCTCTCTCTCTCTCTATATATAGATATATATATCTTTCTATGTCATGTCATGTTGGAATTCATCCAAGCCCTAGAACTATAGGAATAATTTGAAAGATCAATATTGGATTATAGGACTATATTTGAATCAATTAAAAATTTCTTTTTTGTGTCGAAATCGGGATGGGATTTTAATTTTGGTTCTGCTGTCTAATTCCTTTATCAACCCCGAACAATAGAACCACACTGTCCCGTCTCTATTAAAATAGGAAGTTACCAGAAATTTGAATTGAATTCTAGATTATAGCACTTCATGTTCTTGTGGTAAGAATTCGTACAGCAATTTTTATTTTATTTTATTTTATTTTTGTTTCTTTCGTTTGGAAAATTTGACTTTAGGATAGGCATTTTGGCACTATATTTTCGACACTGAACATGCACCTGTTTTGTGATTCATCCTTCAATGTGTGCCCTTCCTTATGCTTTGTTTGACTGGGGCAATTTCCGAAAAGTTTATGCCCGTGTGCCAAACATTCATCAAGTTCGTGATTTATAAAACATAGTATGTGAATGTGAGTTATTTTTCTTTGCCCAGGTTGCTTTCGGGAACTTCTCTGAGTCATGGTCTCTTCAACTCCTTGCATCAGTGAAACTGATATTTTTTATCCGGACTCCCAGCGCTATGAATACGACCACTCTTCGTGTAGAAAGAGGCTAAAGGTCTCAGATTCTGTACGCCATGATCTAGTTTCTCAGATATCTGCTGGTAATTTTGATGCTGTTGCCTATTCTGCTGAGCCAAGTCATGGGTACTGTCTCATTACTCCACGGTTTGATTTCATAGTGGGTTTTCTTCTTATATGGTTTTCACATTTTTTAATCTACTGTTATCATTTTTTTTTAGTCTCCACGTGTCCTCATCTTGCTGTGATTGTTGTGAAGAAGTTGGTTCACATTCTGCTACAGAGATGAGCTGCCAGTCTAATGGCGACAGTGGCAATATTCCTCAGCCGTGCAACATTGGGGGTTCTTCATACCAGGGAAAGACTTACACTGGATGTGTCCCGACTGCATTTGTGACTGGATGGATGTATGTCAATGAAAATGGGCAAATGTGTGGGCCCTATATTCAGGAGCAGTTGTATGAGGGTTTATTCACAGGGTTCTTGCCTAATGAGCTTCCCGTGTATCCCATTGTAAATGGGGCTTTAATCAACCCTGTGCCATTGAATTACTTCAAGCAATTTCCTGACCATGTTGCCACTGGTTTTGCTTATTTAACTACAGGTATCTCTGGGATAATTGTGCCAACAAATTGTGTTGCCAATTCCACTAGAGATTTAGAAACAAACGATCCACTTTTTGCTGCTCCGAACAGTGATTATTCTGGTTCACACTCAACAATCCAACCATGTCTTGACCACAACAGTTGCTCCAACCAACAGATGTTGAACTCTGAAGCAGCTGCTTCAACTACGTCATACCCACTGCTGGTATTACCACTTCTGTTGGTCAAACCATTCCTATTTCTTCACAAGAATCGCCCATTATTTTGTATGTAGCTGTATGAAGACGACCACTTGGAAGTTACCTGTTAATGGGTGATTCATTTTCATTTTTTTTACTAATTCCTAACTATATTTTTAAATCACAGTCAGGCAACGAATTGTCTTGGTTCTTTGAGGATGATGAGGGGAGGAAACATGGACCACACTCTCTTGTGGAGCTTTATTCTTGGCATCACCATCGATATCTTTGCGATTCAGTAACGGTAAGCTATCAAAATGACTAAGATAACAAAATGCTGTGATCCTGCTCATTTTCAATGAGTTATATTGGATTGGTTGACATATACTGTGACAGTTGGTGTAAAAATTGTGGAAAACAACTTTACTTTGACTTTGTGGTACTTTGTCATTTCATCTTTTTGGATATAACAGTCCTGTG
>JAPPVO010003719.1:0-39893 GCA_030407325.1 Camellia japonica | reverse complement strand
GACTTGGTGTCTCCCTTGATGTTTTGAGGTGATTTGGAGTGCCAATGGTGCATACATGCCCTTGGGGACCCTCCATTTCCTCTATTTTGTGCTTTGTTGCAGCTTGGTGTCACAACACACCAGTGGCCGGCAGTGCACCACTGATGGCCAGCAGGCTCTCATCCTTGGCCGGCAGCATGCTGTAGATAGCCGACAGTACTCCTCTCATGGCCGGCAGGCCACTGGTGGCTTCCCCTGCAGTGTTTGGTAAGTTTCAGCAACAAGCACTGGAAGACACCCTGCAAACAGAGCCTCTAAAGAGCAACCGGAAGGCATTTCGAGGCGAGGAACCGAAGCGAGCATGCATACCCTCCTCTTCTTCAAATAGAGCTGGAGCAACTCTCTTTTACTGCTTACTAGTTAGTTAGAATTTGTTATTGTAATAATTAATTTGTTAATTAATTAAGTTGTGTAATAATTAGTTGTAGCTAGGTATTATTAATTCGGTTTTGTAATAATTAATTAGCTTGTGAGTTAGTTAATTAGGTGGCCTGTATTATCTTTCGGACCCCGAGTGAGGGCACAATTGTAATAAGTGTGCGTGCGTGTGTGTATGTCTTCCAACCTCACGTGTTTCTTCCCTTTTATTACTAGCTTTCGATGGTTAGTTTAGGACATGTTTACTTTAGCATACCTTATGCTATGCATGCGTGCATCATTCATCTGTCTTGCATGCACCGGGCTCGGTGCATCATACTAACTGCATAGTATTTCAAATCTAACTTGAATACATGCTACTTGTGCATTTCCATATGTCATTCTTAGATTAGCTGAGCCTATTCTAGATTACATTTTGTATGCAATGCATTAGCCATTTTAAACATGGACTAGGGTCACGCATGTTTGCTAACTAGTTTACTGTTTTGGCACGGAGTACACTGTAAGTATTTTATGCTTTAGCATCACGCATGAGTGTGAATGTTAACATGACAGTATGCTACCATGTGACTAGATGTTTATGTGATAAACTGCTGCCTGAATGCCTGTGGGTGAAGGTTGGATTACTTGAATTGGGATAATTCATTGAAATCCGTATTTTAGCCTACTTGCGAGTAGCAAATTCCAAAACATTCCAAACAAACGGATATGCAATGTTTCGTTCCAAGTTAGGCGATCTAGTCTATACTTGTTTTGCTGCGTGCATCACATAGTAATTCTAGCTAATTAATTGGAATAAGAACACATAACGTTTTCAAAATCAGATATCATGGTTAGTAGAGGCCGATCTTCGGATCGGGGGAGAGGGGGTGCTCATAGCTGACCTTCTCCAATCGTACCCAAGTTCCCGAGCCGAGGCAACTTTGGTGATGACGGACACGTGGCCTTTGGCACCGAGTCAGGGTTCCTAAATTCCCCGTTAAAAATATTTAGGTGGCAACTCTATATCTGGAAAAGCAGTCCATGTTTGGCACTTCCTTTCAAAAAATCTGTTTCTCAAAACGATTTGCCAGATGGACTCTTTGGTTCAGATTAAGAACCGACAATAAAAAAAAAAGGGAGTCCGAACTTGTAGCATGAGGCCCAAGGGCGCGTCTACAGCTACATAAAGCGCTATGCTTAGAATTCTCTATCTTATAGAGTTGCAAAACTCTATTCACGTCACCTTTACTAAGAAAACTTTATGTGACTTAGTTACACTACCACAAAGCTATTACCTATATGCACCTGACTTGGAGGGTTTACATGACAGCAACAATAATGCGCCACATAACCCTATGTGTTTACAAGACAGGTACAATAATGCACTATAGAACCCTAGGTCTTAACTTCGCAAACTTATGAGAAGTAAAATAAAGATAAGCTGCTTAACGGTTACAGATTGCCCAAATATGGCTCTCTGCTAACCCATTACTCAAATGGAGTGTAAAATCTGATATGGAGGGCACTTAGTTAGGGATATAGGCAACAAACTAGTGCAATTCCCAATTGGGAAACATTTTGCGCCATCATCCACCTAACATTAACAATACTTAATTCCTTATCTCTACTACACTTTGTGTTGCTGAGTACTAGGAATAATCAATTTTCTAAGCATCCATTTCTCTTCACAGAGCTTTCTAAAAAATAACTCAAATAGATACTCGCCACCTTGGTCAAAACTAAAAGCACAAAAGCTCTTATCTAATTGATCTCGACCTCATATGTGCAATGTCAAAAATCATCTCAAAACTTTTGACTTATGGAGATCAAATAGTCTTGACTTAGATGCGTATCGTAATCTATAAATGTGTCGAGATTGAGGCTAGCTATCATACCCTTACACATATCTAGTCACAAATATCATAGTGGACTAAATGCGCCAATACAAATGATTCTCTATGGCTTTCCTACTTACTTGTGCGCAACCATTGCGAACAAAGTTACACATTCACATGAGAGCATGATGTCACAAGCGAGTGGGCCCGAGAGGCCTACTCAAACCATCCTGTCATCATCTCATTAATGTGATTAAGTATAATAAGCCACTGGTTTATGACCAATGTCATAAACTAATTCCAATCATCTAATGTGTGAGTTCTCGAAGACAAGTTTTAAAGGTTTAGGCCCAACTAGGTAATGACTCATAACTAATTCATATTCACTAGATCATAAAAGGATGTCATGGAGATATCAAGTGCGCCTAAGTCACAAATTTAACTAGTAAGTGCTAATCCCCTGCACCTTCAAGTCAATTTTATTCTCCATACACTTTACTGCATCTAGTTGAAAATGACGATACTCCTCTTGCCATCTCTGTTTCTCGCTTCATAGTTACTTGTAATTAATTCTACTATCCCACAAGAAGGAGAGAATAAGCTATCAATCTATGACAGCTCCCGAAGTAACTTAAGCGCGAATTAGGCTAAAGAGTCTAATTCAACACAATGCTCTCACGAGCCATGCGTCAAATTCTTAGAGTCATAACAACCTTGTCGGCCTTGACCTTTTCATTACTATGCTGCAACGTTTGCGCTTAGTGGTAAACGTTATTCAAAAAACATTAGCCTAGCTAAGGAACTATACAAAGAAGCACCTCCTCATGTCTCACACTCAAGTGTGGAAACAGTAAGTGTCCAGACTTAGACAAGTTGGCAATGCTAATAGATTTTGCAGCCACTTGGCGCTAATCTCTTCACTTAGTGTTAATAGATTTTTCTGCTACTAAGCGCTAATCTTTTAACTTCAAGTGATACTTTAATGCACACTATTATAGTGCATGAAATTTTGCTCCATCCACTCCCAACAGTTGGATAGAGAGCAAAACACTGCTCATACTGGCTACTCATCTTACACTTAATGACTAATTCATTTAAGCTCGCATTTCTTGGATGACGTGACTCTTGAATGTATTCATCCAATGATGCAACATCATTACAAGTCAAATTACAAAGTCAATCCGCGCAGCTTCAATAGTCAAGATCAATATACAAGATCTATTGAGGGCTTACTAATTTCACAACTCCAAAACTCGCCAACCAAAACTACGTAGCGTGCCGCTAACCATAGCGCACACATTAGTTTTTATTGTGCCAAACAAGGCAACAAAACCACGGCGACTTTGAGTCATGTTTCCTTACTTTAGCTCAATTAAGGTCTGACCTAAAGTCTCAAGACTTTTGCTCATCTAAAGAATAGGATTACATTGTTCACATTTGAACATCTCTACTAAGTCTAGGTCAACCAAATTAACTTTCATAAGCTAAGTCAATTTAGAGAGAAATTCGCATTGGGATTAATTTGATTAACATAATATAATTTTACCGCAAAAATCTAAATAAATAGTGACAATATTACACAAGTCGCAAGATCAAAAATCCGCTATGCTCGTAATCATCTCTTGCGCACAGGTGACAATTATCCAAATTTAATTTAATTCATGCGCAAAATATTAGTTTTCGGAGTAAATCTACAAAGATTTCTCTCAACCGAACAATCCTCCCACTGATTATGGCATGTCTTAAAAGCATGATAAAATATTCTAATTCCATACAATAGCATCATAATGTAGATTCACAATCAACTCATGCTATGTTAAATTAATAATGGAATTTAAACAAATAACAAAAATGATCATGCTATTCGAATCACAACATATTGAAATTCTAGGCAAAAAACAACCATATGCTGTATTTAATATTCAGATTATGCCATAACAGAAAGTATATCACTTCTGAAATTTTTGAATTTTCTGGTATTATCTAGAATTTTAAATAATTAATAAACACACATGAAATCATAAATAAATATTCCAGAATCTGGGAAAATGCAACAACCATACCAGTAAATAGTAAACCATAACAGTAGTCTACAATAAAAAGTTCAGCCCCAAAACTTAATCATGCAACACTAGATGCATTTTAAAGCAGAAATAATGAATTATTATTTCAGGAAAAATATTTTTTATTTTCATAAAATTTTGAAAATTTTCCAGAAGATAGAAAATTTAATTCTGAGTCTAACAGTACCAACCACGCTTAAAACAAAGTATAACGAATTACTTTGACCATTTAACGAGTTCTGGATTTAAAAAAAAAAAATAAACAACCCTTAACATCAGCAGCCAAGCCGGCGGAGAAAAAATGGCGCGGCTCAGTGAACGGCTCAGCACGCCGTTCAGCGCACGGCGCAACACGCGGCTCAACGCACTGTGCGCGCGTGCGTAGTGCGGATGGGCGCGCGTGGACAGCGCGGCTGACGCGCGCGTGATGGCAAGTGTAGGCGCGTGTGAAGTGCACTTGGTGCGTGGTGGTGCGTAGAGGCACGTGGTAGCGCATGGATGCGCGTGGAAGCCGCTGGGTGGCGTCATGTAGTGCGTGTGGTATACGCGCGCCTTCCGAGGTGTTTTCTGGTCTAATTTTGGTACTGTCGGACTCCATTTTTCACAACAAAAACATTTATGGTCTCAAAAATGACATTTAATGAACATAAAAATTGAGGTGTATTAACACTCTCAATCTAATGAGAGTGGAAGTGCTGAAACCCTGACTTTATCTTCCTCCTTCATTAATTTTCATGCATATAATGTGATATATTTATATAAAATTATACACATGATTAAAGAAAACACGAAAATACCCATGTAAGCTCTGATACCAATGTAAATCAAAGTATTATAATGCAGCGGGTAAAACATTCAGATCATACCTTAGTTAATAGAACCTGAAGCGAAGAATCTCGTGGGTAAATCACGTGCTTCCATAAATGCGAACAACTAACTACCAGCAGTGGAGTGATGCTACAATATAAGTATCACCCACACAAGTCACAGTGCAGAGGCTGGATCGTTCTCATATGGGAGAGAGTTAGAGAGAGAGTCTGGGAAAAAAGGTTATGGGTAAAAACCACATAACGTATATCTGATATGAATATATTATATAAATATATAATCAGATATATAACCATATATATCAATCTATCCATATCAGTTGATATGATAGATATAGATATCATGAGTGGTTATCCAAATAAGTTTTGAATTCAAATTCAAACTTACATGGATAAGGTTCAAAAGGTTCAAAGGGCATGCCACATGGGCGCCCAATTTCTAACAAAGATTAACATTATATCTTATTCCATATTTAAATTGGTCTCCTATCCCGAATTTTTGGTTTAGTGGAATTGACAAAATTTTATTCAATTCTCAACATACTTTTATACTACCTTTGATAATGCTTTTCTATAGTTTAAATTAATACATCTTTATTTGCACAAAAAAATATAAAAAATTACAATCACTCTAGAATCGTATTTTATGACTAAACTAAAATGTTTTCTTTTTTATATTATAAATTTTATTACATATATAAAATTCTTATTCGTTATTGCAAAATAAATAAAAACAAATTAAATATGCATAATTGCTCTTTAAATTGAATATTTAGAGATCATTGTTAAGAAATTAACGAAAATAAATAGTGTAATACCATATGGCTGGTGACATAAAATAGGAAAAATATCAGTAAAATTTTAACAAAATAATTACAAATCAGTGAATTTTTTTTTATAAATATTAATAATTAAAATTATTAATTTTTTTGTAAACATATAAAAAAATCAAAATTACTCAAGTGTAATTACCCCTATAAAATAATAATAATAATCAAGTAATGTCTAGCAATTCCCATATAATATTGGCACATTAGGTCTGTCTTTATGAATATGATGATATGATAGGAGCTTAAACTAAAAGTATTGAGGAGCAATCTTATGTTAAAAAATAGTAAAGCAAAAATAAAAGTACATAATAAAGTAGTATTTATTATATAATAATAATGAGAATGGAGCTGGCTCTGTCTTTTCCGAGGTCCAAAGCAACTTTTAATGTGAGGTCTCATATGGGTTTGGCTTTGGTCTAGTCCAAGATCGGATTAGACCGTGTTGTTGGGTCCGTGGAGGCCTACTACGGATCTTGTTTTGATAATCCAAACTGTTCAATATATAAAACTCGTCAAGTATTATATACTTGTAAAAAATCACATTGATCGGATATCGATAGTTATGTAATCAAATCAGTTTTTAAAAAAAAAAAAAATGAATGGCAAACACATTAATGGTTGACAAAAAACTGTTTTGATCACATAGCTATTGATATCCGATCAACGTGATTTTTTTTTATATATATAGTACTTGACGAGTTCTACACATTCAGCGGTTCGAATTATCAAAACAGGACCCGTAGTGAGCCTCCACGGTCCCAATAGCACGGTCCAGTCCAATCTTGGACTGGACCAAAGCCAAACCCGTCTCATATATATATATATATATATATATATTATATAAATAAAATGAGATTTTTAACTTAGGGAAAATTATTTATAAGTCCTATTAGGGACACTTATGCTACATATGGTCCTACTAAAAAACTTATGTTCCCATAAGTCCTGTGTGAAGTTTGTTAACACATTTACCCTCAATATTAGTTGTTAATATCATAAATAATGGTAAAACCATATATAGGAAATTGAATGTTACCATAGATTAAGTTTGCAAAACGTAACGTGACACCTACATAAACATAACGTAACGTGACCATATCAGATGGGATATTACATAAACGTAACGTGACGTGACACCTATATAAACGTAACGTAACGTGACACCTACATAAACGTAACATAACGTGACACCTACATAAACGTGACGTGACGTGACACCTACATAAACGTAACGTAACGTGACACCTACATAAACGTAACGTGACGTAACACCTACATAAACGTAATGTGACACCTACATAAACGTAACGTAACGTGTCACGTTACGTTTCGCAAACTTACTAGGTTTTTGATTTTTTTAATTGAATGTGAAAATGTTACTTTCTATGGTAACATTCAATTTCCTATATATGGTTTTGCCATTATAGTGTATAATAGTATATTAATACCATTTATTTACAACTCATAGGATCTTGTGGAATACATTCCTATCTAAATAAGATTTGAAACTCTATAAGAAATTTCATAAGACTTAACATAGCATAAGTGTCCGAAATAGGACTTATAAATAAATCTCCCTTTAACTTACAAGCCTCGTAGGAATTCTAATATTTCAATATTAATTTTCTAATTTTTTGATTTTAAAAAAAAAATTCAGCATTTATTGACTTCTCCCAACCCACAAGCATTTTTGACTTCTCACATACTTACTACTGCACCATTTTTAACTTCTTCCATACACTATAGTTAGTGATGTGATTAAAAATCTAAAAAAAATAATTTGTATATTAAAAAAATATATAAAACAAATATAAATTTTTATTAAAATACAACAGGTTGCAATTGCAAAAAAAAGAGAAAAAAAATTACACTATAAAAAATAATTCGTACAATTTTCTAATTTTTTTGATTATAAAAAAAAAAAAAAAAAAAAAAACCTCACCATTTATTAACTTCTCTCAACCCACAAACCTTTTTGACTTCTCACATACTTACTGCCACACCATTTTTAACTTTTCCCATATACTATGGTTAGTGATGGGATTGTTAAGTTATTTTTTATAAAAAATCTAAAAAATATAATTTGTATTTTAAAAAATATCTAAAACAAATATAAATTCTTATTAAAAAAATAATAGATTGTAATTGGGAAAAAAAAAAGAGAAAAAATTACACTGTAAAAAATAATATGTATATAAAAAAATATCTAAAAAAAATATAAATTCTTATTAAAAAAATAACAGTTGCAATTGCGAAAAAAAAAGAAAAAAATTACACTGTGCATTTCATTAAAATCTAAAAAAATAATTTCTATATTAAAAAAATATTTAAAACAAATATAAATTCTTATTAAAAAATAACAAGCTGCAATTGTTAAAAAAAGAAAAGAAAAGAAAAAAAATTACACTGTAAAAATAATTTGTATATTAAAAAAATCTTAAACAAATATAAATTCTTATTAAAAAATAACATGTTGCATATAGCGATCCTGGTTTTCCCCGTTATTTACTATATTCCGGACTTGGGTCTAGTGGTTGTATATTGTTGTCTTTACCTTGTTTCCATCCTTTAATTCCTTGTATTTGAGTAATGGGATGTGTTGGTTAGGTTTGGAACAAGTTGGTTGTGAGTTGAAACAAATTGTTGCTGCCCAGGTTTTTCCATCTTCGCTCGAGCGAGGCTTTTTGCGCTCGAGCGAGCCCTGTGTTGTTTGTTCCTTCGCTCGAGCAAGAACTCTTGTGCTCGAGCGTGCGTCTGCGTGTGGCAGACCTGAAGCTTTGCATTGTTCACTCGAGCGATGCTTCTTGCACTCGAGTGAGGCGTATGTTTTGTCTAGTCACTCGAGCAACCACTCATTCGCTCGAGCGAGCCTTGTATATATCAGTTCACAGCAGCGGGCTTTCACATCACTTTTTCATCTTCTTTTCATTCCAAACCCTGAATCCGACTGCCTCTGTCTCTAAACTCTCTCTCTACAAATGCACCTTGTTTTTGGGTCTCTCTACCCTAGTCTCTTTGTAAGAAAGTTAGAGCATTGTGTGGGCTTCACTTTGATCCGAAAAAGTGTGGATTTGGAGCATCTTGAGTTTCCTTCTTCTTCTCCTTTGAGCTTCTTCATTTGGGGTAGGGATAATCTACTCTCTATTATGAGTTTTGCCATAAACATTAGTCATTTTGTATAAATGGTGGGATTTGGTAATTTTGGATAAAGTTAGGGTTTGATTTGAAATTATAAAAGAGGGGTTTTTCGATTTTGGGTTTATTGTGTATGTAAAGTTTTGAGTTTGGGGCCCTCTTGTATATAATTGAAGAAATTTGGCCTTTGGTGCAATTTTTGAGAAAAGGGAAAAATGCCCTAAATGTGATTAATTGAATTACTTGTTTAAATAATGAAGTAAATTGTGAAAATATGAAATTGGTTTGAAAATCATGAAATTTGAGGAAAATGTGATTAAATGGTGTAGTCGGATTAATAAATCACTCACCTATGGAAAATGTGATAAATTATCTGTTGATAAAGTTATTTATCTGTCTAGATATATCTGTTTTGGGCTATCGGTGGAGGATAGCCATGATTGTTATAGAGACTGCATGATGATTAGGTAAATTGAAACTAATCAATTGAAATATGTCATTGAATGTGACAGTTGGATATAAACATTGAATATGTGATTGAATTGGTCATTGTATATAACAAAGTGTTTAAATACATTGTATATGTATATTGTTTGAGAAGAGATAGGGGATGTACTCCATTGTGTGGGATGAGATAGGGGATGGACTTCATTGATAATTAAGTTGGCCGGAGTGTCCAGGGTGAAAGTCCCAAAATCTTATATATATTTGGGTGCCGGTTCCCTTGGACGTAGTTCCGTAAAATGGCAAGAAAATAGAAGTGTTGAATGATGTTTGTTATTGAAGTGTTGATATATGAGTTGTAGTGTCATATTTTTTTAATTGTTTGGATAACATTGGACTATGTCAATGAATTGATTTGGATAAATGATGGGAAGGGGATTGAATATGATGTAAACATTGATTGGTTACGGAGATGATGTAAATGGTTTACTAGTGTTGAACATTTAACAGATGCTAATGTTTTAGTTAATTCTCATATTTGGTTTAGCATATCTCTACTGGGCTTTGGCTCACCCTATTTGGGACACCATTTTCAGGTATAGGTGACATGCCGCCTCCAAGAACTTAGCTTGAGAGGTTTAGGAGTTGAAGGCTCCATGTTTTGTCGTTTTGTTTTGATATTATATGTATATTCAAGCCAAGGGCTTTCCATGTATAGAGTTAGTACTTTTCTTTTGTTGTAACCAAGTGATAACTTGAAAAGATGTAAGCCCGTAGGGCAATTATTTTGTTGCTAACATGTAATATCTCCCGCACAGAAGACTCTGATAAATGAAATGCAACTTTTCTATTATGGTTCATGGATCTTGTGAATGATTATTTTATGTCTTATTTTGAGGGCGTTACATTGCAAGTGAAAAGAAAATTACACTATGCATTTCATTAATAATGCTCAGAAATATGCCAAGTATTCGTGTAAAGGTTAACACGTGTTCACTCTGAAATTATCAAGGAAAAATGAAACCAAATAACTCAGCTTACTAGCTAATAAAATTAGAAGTCCGACCATGAACCTAATAACTATTAATTAAAGAATTCAGCAATTGAAATGTCTCAAAACACATCTCTTTGTCTCTCAAATGTTCCATTTTTTAGTTATGCCTCATTTTAATATTGATAGAGAATTGGAAGTGTGGAGAGTAAAAGACATAAAATTATTGTAACGCCCTCAAAATTAACCCATAATAAATAATATAAAACATGCATTATTATATAAAACAATAATATAAATCCATTCATCAGAGTATTATGAAATAAAACATCAGAATAAATGCCCTACGGGCTTACATCTTGCCAAGCCAACACTTGGACACAATTCACTGAGTTCTAACTCAAAAACAGATAAAGCCCTAGGCTTGAAAGATTACATTGTTCAAATAAAACAAATAGAAATAAGACAAGTCTTCAAATTCAATTCCTCACAAGCTAAGTCCTTGGAGGGAGTGAACCACCTGAACCTGAAAAATAAAGTTCCCATATAGGGTGAGCCACAGCCCAGTAGAGAAATACTAAACCAAGCATAAGAATTAACTAAAGCATTAGCATCTGATACATGGTTAACACTGTACAATCAAGTTACAATTCATGACACAAATGTCTACATTGCCTATGACACATTGTCTATGGCACATTTTACTTTCCACTTATGGCTCAGAACCTGGCCAAATAACTCAACAGGGTTTCATCTTTTAGTAACAATACCTCCAATTCAACAGGAATAACAATTAAGTTAGACCTAACCATAACAAATACACAAGTTGGTATTGTATCAATCATAACCAATTCACTTCCATACTTCCCAACTGATACACATTTTAGTGATGTATCATATCAACAATAAATAGAAATATATCTATTAATCAATAAGCACACATAAGAGTGATGCTACTGGAGTCCATCCCCTATCTCCTCCCAACAATCCGGTTTAGAGGTCCATCCCCTATCTTCCCCTAAACCGTGGAGTTCATCCCCTATCTCCTCCAAAACCAATGCATATGCAATGAAACACCCAATTGCCATATACAACACATAATTAATACACAAATGTTCTGTATTAACTCAACAGTCAAACAATTGACTCAATTCCAGTTATACCTAAGCCGCATGCAAGGTCTACAACAATCAATGGCTATCCTCCACCGATAGCCCAAAACAGTTATTTCTAAACAAGAAATAAATACATCAATGAATGTAAATCAACATTCCCAAAGGTAAATATTTAAACTACCCCAAATAATATCATCAATTCATTAAATTCCCAATTCCATGAATTAAACCAAATTCCACATTATTCCTTTAAATTAATTATACAAATTAATCTAAACCAAAACCCTAAGGTTTCTTCCAAAATTACCAAACTACCCCCACATACCAAAATACCAACACTTAGGATTAAAACATATAAATGGAGTAGGAAATCCCTACCTCGAAGCAAGAACCAGAAAAGATGATGATGAAGAAGATGCTCGAAACTCCAAAGTGCTCCAAACTGACAACTGCTCAGATTAAATGGAAGCCCTCACTCTCCTCTATCTTATTTGTAAAAGAACTAGGGCAAAAACCCACCCTAACTAGATCAAATCAAGGAGAGAAGATGAGTTGGGAGAGAGAAAACTCGTAACCTAGGGTTTTATAAACTGAAAGGGGCTGAAAAACTGTTTAAAAACACGAAATCACGATTTTATACTCAGCAGTTCCGCTCGAGCGGACAAAACCCCGCTCGAGCGTACACTCACAGACTCCCGCTCGAGCGGACAATCCCACGCTCGAGCGGCGGATGCACACTCCCAGCATCTCGACAAACCAGGTCCCCGCTCGAGCGTCCAAGTCCCCGCTCGAGCGTCACTCACACACTCCCGCTCGAGCGGTCCAACTCCCGCTCGAGCGTCCAACCCTGCACAAGAAAATACTGGATGGGTGTTTTTCCCGCTCGAGCGCCAAAACCCCCGCTCGAGCGGACAAGCCAAAATCTGGGCAACTAGTTTTGGTTCCTAAGCTCAACCAACCTGTTCCAAACCCGCCCAATACATCCTATAACTCCAAATAAGAAAATATAAGACGACAACAACCATTACACAAAGATAGACTCTACGGAACCTAAGTCCGGATACAATAATCAAAAGGGAAAAGACCGGGGTCGTTATAACCTCCCCCCCTTAAAAGAATTTCGTCCCCGAAATTAAGCATGAGTTTGTAAAAACAAGTTTTTCTTAATTCCCAATGATATATATAAAACAATAATCAACAACTTGACCAATATTGGTCACTTCATCTCTTATCAAGAGGTATCTCACAATATGTATAAACCAACATATATTTCAACCTGCATCAATATTATGCATTATTCCTTTCAATGTTAACAAATTCCATATCATATTCAATCTCTTGATATAAACAACACATTCAATATACAAATGTTATATTCCACTTCCATAAAAAGGCAAGTTTCAAAATGTTAACATTAAACCAAAACATTCTCAATGTTTTCCAACTTAAGACATATATATAAAAGCTCTTAAGTTCAACAATATTACATAATCTAAATACAAGATTACAAATCAGTAAACAAGTCCGGATATTTCTCACGGACTTCCAACTCACGTTCCCAAGTGGCTTCCTCCACTCCGTGATGCTTCCACAAAACCTTCACCAAAGGGATGGTCTTGCCACGCAGGACTTGATCCCGCCTATCCAAGACCCGAACCGGTCTCTCCTCATATGAGACATCCTCATCAACAACTAAGTCAGTCCAATCCAGTACATGCGATGGATCGGCTCATACTTCCGAAGCATACTCACATGAAACACGTCATGAACTCCGGATAACTGCGGTGGCAAAGCTAAACGATAAGCAGCCTCGCCAATCCTCTCAAGGATCTCAAAAGGCCCAATAAACCGAGGGGACAACTTCCCGCTCTTCCCAAACCTCATCAAACCTCGTTTGGTGATATCTTCAGAAAGACATGATCACCCACCTCAAACAGTAAAGGTCTCCTCCTACGGTCGGCATAAGATTTCTGACGACTCTGGGCTGTAACAAGCCTCTTACGGATAAGCTCAACTTTCTCCGTCGTTTCCCTCACCAACTCCGGACCCAACAAAGGTGCATCACCCACCTCGGCCCAACAAACTGGAGATCTACACGGTCGGCCATACAAGCCTCAAACGGTGCCATACCGATACTAGACTGAAAACTGTTGTTGTAGGCAAACTCCACTAATGGTAAGTGCCTCTCCCACGACCCACTAAAGTCGAGAACACAACCCCGAAGCATATCCTCAAGGATCTGAATAGTACGCTCGGACTGCCCGTCAGTCTGAGGATGATAAGCCGTGCTAAGGGTCAACTTAGTGCCTAAAGCACTCTGCAAACTCTGCCACAACCTGGCAGTGAAACGAGGATCTCTATCTGAGACGATCGTCACTGGGACCCCGTGCAACCTCACTATGTCCCGGATATATAAGTCGGCAAGATGATCTACCGAATCTCTAACACGCATAGGAATGAAGTGCGCTGACTTCGTCAACCGGTCTACAACCACCCAAATGGCATCACTACCCCGCTGAGTCCTCGGAAGACCCACAACGAAGTCCATAGTGACATGCCCACTTCCACTCGGCAATAGGCAAGGGTTGCAACAAACCCGCTGGCCTCTGATGCTCGGCCTTCACTTGCTGACAAGTAAGGCACCTAGATACGAAAGCTGCCACATCTCTCTTCATACCCCGCCACCAGAACTGGCGACCCAAATCCTGATACATCTTAGTACCTCCCGGATGCACCGCAAGGCGCGAATGATGAAACTCTCGGAGTACCTCCTCTCGGCAAGACTCCGGCACAAACAGACGGTCTCGGTATCTCACACTCAGGTCGGGATACACGTCAAACCCTTCTCAACCTTCCCATTGGAAATCTTCTCTCGGAGAGATTCTACCTCAAGATCACCCCTCTGAGCCTCTAACACTCGAGTCACAAGTGTAGGCTGTGCAACAACAGAAAACAAGGCCGCAGCCTCTACGGATTCGCCCAGATGCAAATCAAACTCCCCAACTGCACCCAACATCTCCCACTCCCGGATGGCTATACTAGCTAAGTCACCAACAGATTTCCTACTAAGGGCATCGGCCACAACATTGGCCTTTCCCGGATGATAGTGCAACTCGAAGTCATAATCCTCAATGAACTCCATCCACCTCCTCTGCCTCAAATTCAAGTCTTTCTGTGTGAACAGATATTTCAGACTCTTATGATCCGAGAATACCTCGAACCTTTCACCATAAAGATAATGCCTCCAAATCTTCAAGGCAAATATCACAGCTGCTAACTCTAAATCGTGTGTGGGGTAATTCTGCTCATGAATTTTCAACTGTCGTGAACCATAGGCAACCACTTTCCCCTCTTGCATCAACACACAACCCAGACCCTCTCGTGAGGCGTCACAATAGACTGCATAACCCAACCCTCTCTCCGGAATAATCAAAACTGGAGCGGTGGTCAGTCTAACCTTCAACTCCTGAAACGACTTTTCACAAGTCTCACTCCATACAAATTTGACTCCCTTCCGAGTCAATCTAGTCAACGGTGAAGCTAACCTGGAGAAATCTTTCACAAACCGACGGTAATACCCAGCTAATCCCAGAAAACTGCGGATCTCAAACACACTCTTAGGCTGTGCCCAATCTTGCACTGCCTCAGTCTTGGATGTATCAACAGACACCCCTTCCCCCGAAACTACATGGCCTAAGAACTTCACCTCTTCTAGCCAGAACTCACACTTCCCGAACTTAGCATAAAGCTTATGGGCTCTAAGTAACTCTAGCACCACTCTCAAGTGTGCCTCGTGCTCCTCCTCTGAAGGTGAATAAATCAAAATGTCGTCCACGAAGACGACCACAAAACGATCCAAGAATTCCCGGAAGATCCGGTTCATCAAATCCATAAACACTGCCGGTGCATTGGTGAGCCCAAACGGCATCACCAGAAACTCATAGTGGCCATACCGCGTACGGAATGCCGTCTTAGGAATATCCTCCTCCCTGACCTCAACTGGTGGTAACCCGATCTCAAATCTATCTTAGAGAAACAACGGGAACCCTTCAACTGGTCAAACAAATCATCAATACGGGGCATAGGATACTTATTCTTAACCGTAGCCCGATTCAATTTCCTGTAATCAATACACAATCTCAAAGCACCACCTTTCTTCTTAGCAAAGAGGGCCGGTGCTCCCCACGGCGAAACACTAGGACGGATATAGCCCTTATCTAGCAACTCCTGGAGTTGAACCTTCAACTCAACTAACTCGGCTGGGGCAAAACGGTAAGGTGCCATAGAAATCGGCGCCGTGCCGGGCACTAAATCAATAGAGAACTCAATCTCTCGCTGAGGTGGCAAACTAACAAGATCCTCGGGAAAAACGTCCGAATACTCACAAACCACCCTCGGCAACACAATCTGGGTCTCATCACCCTCACTAATCGAAAGACTAGCAAGTAGACCACTAAGCTCACTCCGCCCTCGCGGATCATACCCGGTGGCAAAACACTACCAACCCGGTCCCCCAGAAAACGAAAACACTCCCCGTTCACGGTACAACAAGTGACCCTCTGACGGTAGCAATCAATAACTGCCCGGTATGACGACAACCAGTCCATACCCAAAATAACATCAAAGCCCTTCATGGGCATAACTACAAAAGAGAAAGGGATTCTATGATCATCGACCTCTATATCACAACCCCTAACACCTTGTTTCAAAATCAACTCACCCCCAAGAGGCGACACTACACAAATAGGAGATGCTAACTGAGCTAACTCCAACTCCAAAATAGATGCAAATGCAGCAGACACAAAGGAATGAGATGCACCCGTATCAATCAGAACACTAGCAACTGAATTGCAAAACAAGAAGGTACCTCTCACAACAGACGGAGCCGGTACTAGATCCTGCGCGGTAACAGCATACACGCGCCCAGACGACCTCTGATCAACCTGCTCACCCTCGGAGCAGTAGACTGCTGCACAGACTGGGACGAAGAAGCCCCCTGATTGGCCCTCGAGGCCTGACCCGACTGAGCTGGCTGCTGACCCTGAGTCTGCCTCAAACCAGATGCACCAGATGTGCCACCCAACTGTGGGCAAAACCTCTTCATGTGCCCCGGCTGACCGCACTGAAAACAAGAGAGCGGCTGACCTCTACTCTGACTCTGGCTCTGAGATCGAGCCGAAGAAGATGCTGCTCTCTGAACTCCTCCCCTCTGAGGACAAACTGGAGACTTGTGACCCAGCTGGCCACACTTGAAACAGGTAATGTCTCCCTGACTGCCTTTCCCAGAACTAGCACTCGGCACTGGAAATGT
Organism: Camellia japonica; assembly: GCA_030407325.1. NCBI lineage: Eukaryota > Viridiplantae > Streptophyta > Magnoliopsida > Ericales > Theaceae > Camellia > Camellia japonica. The sequence goes on along the minus strand of JAPPVO010003719.1, from coordinate 22,943 downwards.
GGATCTAGAAAAACTACTCTGAGGCTGCTGAGGAGTGAAACCTCTCTGCCTCCTGCCATCACTCTGGCCATCCTGACTCCTCTTGGAGCCTTTCTGCCCTTCTTCCTCCTCCCGCATCGCGATCTCAGTATGGGCTGCTGCATCAACCAAACGCCCAAAATCCCTAATCATAGTCGGCACAACTCTCAATTTGAGGCCGCGCCTCAACTTCTTCTCGAACTCTATACACCGACGTTCCTCGGACGCCACTAACTCAGGTGCGAACCTGGACAAACTAGTAAATAAGGCCTCAAACTCAGCCACTGATGAACTATTCTGCTTCAGCTGGCAGAACTGATCTCTCAACGTCTCCTGAACAGCTGGAGACAGGTACTTCTCCTGAAAAGCATCAACAAATCCTTCCAAGTACCTCCAACACGAGCCTTAATGAATTTCCACCACTGACCCGCATCCCCTTTCAACTGGAAAGATGCCAAGGTCACCTTCAACCCCTCGTCTTCGATGCCAAGCATCTCAAACGTTTTCGTTGTCTGTTCGAGCCATTCGTCTGCCTTAAGCGGCTCGCTAGGATCACCTACAAACACGTCCGGTTGAGACCGGAAAAACTCCCTCTTCAGAAAAGAAGGCCCTGCATCTGCAGCAACTACCGGGGCTGGAACTACCTGGGCTGGATTCGCAGCCCTCAGAATGTCAACTGACGCCTGAAATGCCCCTGCTATCTCTTGGGCCAAAGCGCCCATAAACGGCTGTCCTACTGGCTCGGCCACATTGGCCTGGCCAACACCCTCCTGAACTGCCGGAATCTCCTCCGGTATAGGCACTTCCTGCCTAGCCTGCCTACCGCGCCTACCGCGACCTCGTCCTCGTCCTGACATCCTATTAAAGGAAACAAAGACGTTAGCACATTAATAAATGTGCCGAAGCTAAACACTCACGTCCTAATGCATTGGACAACAATAAATCACACCACGTAAGCACATAATCACATAAGCACCTACGAATTTCATTCCTGGATAATGATAGTCCCAAAGGGTTACTATAGTTCCGGTTGGAAGCACATTGATCAAGTGCCTTTCCAACAAGACTACTAGAAACTCAAGGATCCAATCAATATCTAGAAACTACATTCCATACCACATAATAATAAACATGTTATCATATAAGCATGCAATCATTACACTAAGTCTCTATCAAACGAGACGAACCCATTGTGATACTAATCACTTCCCACGTACCCAAAGTATTCAAACCCGGTACGCTCTGATACCAAGTTGTAACGCCCTCAGAATTCAACCCATTAATAAATAATATAAACATGCATTATTATATTAAAACAATAATATAAATCCATTCATCAGAGTATTATGAAATAAAACATCAGAATAAATGCCCTACGGGCTTACATCTTGCCAAGCCAACACTTGGACACAATTCACTGAGTTCTAACTCAAAAACAGATAAAGCCCTAGGCTTGAAAGATTACATTGTTCAAATAAAACAAATAGAAATAAGACAAGTCTTCAAATTCAATTCCTCACAAGCTAAGTCCTTGGAGGGAGTGAACCACCTGAACCTGAAAAATAAAGTTCCCATATAGGGTGAGCCACAGCCCAGTAGAGAAATACTAAACCAAGCATAAGAATTAACTAAAGCATTAGCATCTGATACATGGTTAACACTCTACAATCAAGTTACAATTTTCATGACACAAATGTCTACATAGCCTATGACACATTGTCTATGGCACATTTTACTTTCCACTTATGGCTCAGAACCTGGCCAAATAACTCAACAGGGTTTCATCTTTTAGTAACAATACTCCAATTCAACAGGAATAACAATTTAAGTTAGACCTAACATAACAAATACACAAGTTGGTATTGTATCAATCATAACCAATTCACTTCCATACTTCCCAACTGATACACATTTTAGTGATGTATCATATCAACAATAAATAGAAATATATCTATTAATCAATAAGCACACATAAGAGTGATGCTACTGGAGTCCATCCCCTATCTCCTCCCAAATAAATCCGGTTTAGAGGTCCATCCCCTATCTTCCCCTAAACCGTGGAGTTCATCCCCTATCTCCTCAAAACCAATGCATATGCAATGAAACACACAATTGCCATATACAACACATAATTAATACACAAATGTTCTGTATTAACTCAACAGTCAAACAATTGACTCAATTCCAGTTATACCTAAGCCGCATGCAAGGTCTACAACAATCAATGGCTATCCTCCACCGATAGCCCAAAACAGTTATTTCTAAACAAGAAATAAATACATCAATGAATGTAAATTCAACATCCCAAAGGTAATATTAAACTACCCAATATATATCATCAATTCATTAAATTCCCAATTCCATGAATTAAACCAAATTCCACATTATTCCTTTAAATTAATTATACAAATTAATCTAAACCAAAACCCTAAGGTTTCTTCCAAAATTACCAAACTACCCCCACATACCAAAATACCAACACTTAGGATTAAAACATATAAATGGAGTAGGAAATCCCTACCTCGAAGCAAGAACAGAAAAGATGATGATGAAGAAGATGCTCGAAACTCCAAAGTGCTCCAAACTGACAACTGCTCAGATTAAATGGAAGCCCTCACTCTCCTCTATCTTATTTGTAAAAGAACTAGGGCAAAAACCACCCTAACTAGATCAAATCAAGGAGAGAAGATGAGTTGGGAGAGAGAAAACTCGTAACCTAGGGTTTTATAAACTGAAAGGGGCTGAAAAACTGTTTAAAAACACGAAATCACGATTTTATACTCAGCAGTTCCGCTCGAGCGGACAAAACCCCGCTCGAGCGTACACTCACAGACTCCCGCTCGAGCGGACAATCCCACGCTCGAGCGGCGGATGCACACTCCCAGCATCTCGACAAACCAGGTCCCGCTCGAGCGTCCAAGTCCCGCTCGAGCGTCACTCACACACTCCGCTCGAGCGGTCCAACTCCCGCTCGAGCGTCCAACCCTGCACAAGAAAATACTGGATGGGTGTTTTTCCCGCTCGAGCGCCAAAACCCCCGCTCGAGCGGACAAGCCAAAATCTGGGCAACTAGTTTTGGTTCCTAAGCTCAACCAACCTGTTCCAAACCCGCCCAATACATCCATAACTCCAAATAAGAAAATATAAGACGACAACAACCATTACACAAAGATAGACTCTACGGAACCTAAGTCCGGATACAATAATCAAAAGGAAAAGACCGGGGTCGTTATAATTAGATATTGATATAATGTAATTGTGGATGAAAATAAAGGTTATTTACCTCTCTATGGCGATTATCTGGTTATACCTCCAATTAAACATCAGGTGTATCTGACATCATCATTGAAGTGTGTTTTTATTTTTTGATATGTTATCTCACAATTTTTGTGTTTTGTGTTATAAAATTTATTACATCGTGTTGTCAAAGATATTAGATGGACCTAATACAAAAAGTGAAAACTATTTCAATGTCATCTCGAGATTAGAAGTACAAAAAAAAATACACAAAAAAGTATATAAATAGACAAGCATTTACAAAATTTGTTTCTGAGCTCATAATCTTGAAAATCCTATAATTCATTATTTTTTGTATTATATTTTATGTTTGACGGTGTATCCGACCTGAGTGTGAGATACCGAGATCGTTGTTTGTGCCGGAGTATTGTCGAGAGGAGGTACCCGAGAGTTTCACCAGTCACGCCTTGCGGTACATCCGGGAGGCACCAAAATATCGTGATTTGGGTCGCCAGTTTTGGTGGCGGGGTATGAAGAAGGATGTGGCAGTCTTCATATCGAAGTGCCTTACTTGTCAGCAAAGTGAAGGCCGAGCATCAGAGGCCAGCGGGTTTGTTACAACCTTGCCTATTGCCGAATGGAAGTGGGAGCATGTCACTATGGACTTCGTTGTAGGTCTTCCGAGGACTCAGCGGGTAGTGATGCTATTTGGGTGGTTGTAGACCGGTTGACTAAGTCGGCGCACTTATCCCTATGTGCGTGAGAGATTCAGTAGATCATCTTGCCGACTTGTATATTCGGGACATAGTGAGGTTGCACGGAGTCCCAGTGTCGATTGTCTCAAATAGAGATCCACGTTTTACTGCTAGGTTGTGGCAGAGTTTGCAGAGTGCCTTGGGCACTAAGTTGACCTTTAGCACGGCTTATCATCCTCAGACTGACGGGCAGTCTGAGTATACTATTTAGATCCTTGAGGATATGCTTCGAGGTTGTGTCCTTGACTTTAGTGGGTCGTGGGAGAGACACTTGCCCTTGGTGGAGTTTTCCTACAACAACAGTTTTCAGTCGAGTATCGGTATGGCACCATTTGAGGCCTTGTATGGCCGACCATTCAGGTCTCCAGTTTGTTGGGCCGAGGTGGGTGATGCACCTTTGTTGGGCCCGGAGTTAGTGAGAGAAACGACGGAGAAGGTTGAGCTCATCCGTAGGAGGCTTGTGACAGCCCAGAGTCGGCAAAAGAGTTATGCCGACCGTAGGAGGAGGCCTTTGGCATTTGAGACGGGTGATCATGTTTTTCTGAAAATATCACCTAGGCGGGGTTTGATGAGGTTTGGAAAGAGTGGGAAGTTGTCCCCTTGATTTATTGGTCCCTTTGAGATCCTTGAGAGGATTGGGGAGGTTGCGTACCGTCTAGCTTTACCGTCACAGTTGTCCGGGGTGCATGACGTGTTTCATGTTAGTATGCTTCAGAAGTACGAGCCGGATCCATCGCATGTATTTGATTGGACCGACTTAGAGGTAACGAGGATGCCTCGTATGAGGAGAGACCGGTGCGGGTCTTGGATAGGCGGGATCAAGTCTTGCGAGGCAAGACCATTCCCTTGGTAAAGGTTTTGTGGAAACATCACGGAGTGGAGGAAGCCACTTGGGAACGTGAGTTGGAGGTCCGCGAGAAATATCCGGACTTGTCTGTTAATGTGTAATCATGTATTGGGAATTTTGTAATATTGATAAACTTTAAGAGCATTAAATATGTCTTAAATTGTAAAACATTGTAAATGTTTTGGTTTATGGAAGTATTGTGGAACTTGCCTTGAAATGGAAGTTTATTTTAACATTTTATATGTTAATGATGTTTTAGAAACGCAAATATATCGTTGGCATTGAATATATAATTGAGTTGTGGAAAATGTGTTGAAATTGGTGAATTTCAAAGGAAATCATGCTAATGATGCATATTGAGTTGTATGTTGTAAATTGTCTCTTGAATAGAGATGGGATGACCGGTATTGGGTCAGGTTATAAAATGTTGGTTGGTAATGTTATTGAGAATTGAAGAAAACTTGTTTTTGAAAACTTGCACTTAATTTCGGGGATGAAATTCTTTAAGGGGGGAAGGTTATAGCGATCTCGGTTTTTCCTCTCATGTTTACTGTATTCCGGACTCGGTTCCGTTGATAGCTGTTGTTGTCTGTATTTTCTTTCCGTCCTTTAACTCTTTGTATTTGAGTTTAGAATTGTGTTGGGCATGTTTCGAACAGGTTGGTTGAGCCTTGGTTCCATTTCTTGTTGCCCAGTTTTTTGGTGGTTCGCTCGAGCGGAGTTTGCACACTTCCAGCATTTTGTGCTTCTGCAAAAGTATTGCAGGTTTGTTTTTCATGCTCGAGCGGAGTTCCTTACGCTTGAGCAGGTCGCGCTCGAGCGGGCCTTTTGCGCTCGAGCGGGTCTTCTATGTCTGTAAAACTACTAGAAAAGGGTAATCTATGCTCGAGCGGGTTTCCCTTTGCGCTCGAGCGGGTGTTTTGCAGTTGTGTCTTGGCACTCGAGCGGGTATTCTTGCGCTCGAGCGGGCTAGTCGTATATCAGAGGGCAGCTGGGTGATTTTAAATCACTTTTCACACTTTCTTTCTCTCTCTTACTTTTCAAAACCTCCATTGGAGAGCACCTCACTCTAAAACTCCAACTTCTCTCTAGGGTTTGATCTAGTAGGAGTGATCTTCTACCCTTGGTCCTTTGTAAAAAGTGTGGGCTCGTTGAGGGCTACATTTTGATCGAAAATATTGGGGTTTGGAGCACTTTCAAATTTCTTCATCTTCTCCTTTGAGCTCCGAATTTGAGGTAGGGATAACTACTCATTTTTATAAGCTTTGACATAAATGTTGAGCTTTTTGTATAGATGGTTTGATTTGGGAACTTAGGGTTTGAGATGTGTTATATTGGAAAGAGGGGTTTTGTTCTTTTGATTCAAACATATGTGTTTTGGGTCTAAAAAGGGGATTATTGATGTTGTTGATAATATTTGGACCTTTGGGTCAATGTTGAGAAAATGGGGAAAATGCCATGTTTGGGTATATTTGGGTCATTAGAGAAATTAATGACATTTATTATGGATATGTGAAATTGAGTGGAAATAATGAAATTGGCTCATTATGAGGTAGAATGGTGGAGTTGGATTCATTAATCACTCACCTTTGAAAATGTTGATAAATTATCTGTCGATATAATTATTATCTGTTTAGAAATAATTGCTTTGGGCTATCGGTGGAGGATAGTCTTGATTGTTGTAGACATTGCATGATGATTAGGCGAATTAAAACTAATCGGTTGAATGTCATTGAATATGATGGTCGGAATAATACATCAAATTTATGTATTGATTGATTATGTATATGATTTGTGCTTATATACATTGTGTTGTGTGGGAGGAGATAGGGGATGTACTCCACGGTTTAGGAGGAGATAGGGGATGGACTCCTCAACCGGATATTATTTGGGAGGAGATAGGGGATGGACTCTATTGATACAGCAAATATGTGTATCTATCGTGAAGTGTGGAAGTGTTTTATGTGATATTGATACAGCAAATATGTGTATCTGTTGTGAAGTATGGTAGTATTGTTGATATGAGCTATGGTCTCATGGGAATTGTTTGGCCAGGTTCTGAGCCATATTTATGAATCGAAAACCGGTTAAGTAAAGAAAAGAGGAATGAAACATAGACATATTTGTTATGTAATTGAAATGGATTATGAAATGATTTATGTGGGTTAAACATTTATCAAATGCTAATGTTTTAGTCTTTGCTCATATTATATTTAGCATATCTCTATTGGGCGTTGGCTTACCCTATATGGGACATCATTTTCAGGTTCAGGTATTATGCCGCCTCCGAGGTCTTAGCTTGGATGGTTGTGGGAATTGAAGACTCTCTTGTTTACTTTTGTGTATTACATGTAAATCAAGCCAAGGGCTTATTTTGTATTTTGAGTTAGTACTCTCTTTTTGTAACCAAGTGTTGGCTTGGAAAGTTGTAAGCCCGTGGGGCATTTACTTTTGATGTCAACATGTAATACTTTTGTAGTGAACACTCTGATGAATGAAATTATGCTTTATTCTCTTATGTCTAAGCATGTCAAGATTGTATGATTTATGGGTTTATTTTGAGGGCGTTACAACAACCATGACGGAACCCAAGTTCGGAATACAATACATGAAGGGGAAAACTGGGATCGTTATAGTACTCATATTATTATTTCATCCAATCTACATATTATTATTTCACTTTTATATTACCATGGAATAACTTCAATACTAAATTTATATTCTTTACTTTTTAGGAAATTCAACATTGAAATCGATGGGCTATGCGACTATATATGATGATGATGAGATCGACTCGGATGAGTCGTGTGCCACTTTTGTGTTAGTTGTCATCTTTTTTTGTTTTAATTGTTAACATTTTTACATCTTATTATTATTATTGATTATTTCTTTGTCCTTTTGTTATTTAACAGGAATTCAAGTTGAAAGAGATAGTGAAAGTTGTTGTGCGGTTGTATGAGTATTGGAGAAACAAAGGTTTTTTTTTTTTTTTTTTTTTTTTTTTTTTTTTTTTTTTTTTTTTCACAATGGATTTGGTTTTTTATATTGCAATAGATTTGTCTTTTTTTTTTTTAATTTATTTTTTGGGTAGCCTATCCCTTGTGGGTTGTGCTTGGGACTAATTATTCTCTTTGCAACTTGCTGAATTTTCCTTTGTGTGTGGGCTGCTGGACAGATGCTATTTTGTTGTTTAGGATATATTGATTTGAATAAGATACTATTCTGCTCGACAGAGTTATTGAATAGGATTATTGACAAATGCTATTTTGTTGTTTACAGATTTTTTTAATTTGAAAATATGTTGACAAATATGTTTGCATACGACGTTTACAGATTTTTTTAATTTGAAAATATGTTGACAAATATTTTTGAATAGGATGTTTATAGATTTTTTTTAATTTGAAAATATGTTGACAAATATGTTTGAATAGGATGTTTACAGATTTTTTTTTTAATTTGAAAATATGTTGACAAATACGTTTGAATAGGATGTTTACAGATTTTTTAATTTGAAAATATGTTGACAAATATATTTGAATAGGATGTTTACAGATTAAAAAAAAAAAAAAAATCTGATATGCTACTATAATTCGGGGATTTTTCGGGATCGGGGGCGGAGGCGGGGGCGGGCAATGGGTCCCCATCGGGGATGGGGAATTTATCGCTTTCGGGGATCGGGGACGGGGAGTGTAGTCCTTGGTCCCGCCTCGCCCAGCCCCATTGCCATTCTTACTCTCAAATTATCAAGTGAATATAGATGAAATAAAAAAACTCAACTTTAATGACTAACAAATATTAGAAGCCCGACCATTGAAACCTAATAACTATTAGTTAATAGAATTCAACAATTAAAAGGTTTCAAACCACATCTCTTTGTCCTCTCAAATGTTTTCTTTTTTTGGTTCATGCATTCATTTTAATATTGAAAGAGAATTGGACGTGTGGAAGAGTGAGAGACATTAAAATTATATATTGAGTTATGTAATTATTGTGATAAAAAATAAAGGTTGTCTTCTCCTTCTATGGTGATTTATCTGGTTATACTTCCAATTAAAACGTCAAGTGTGCTTCTACATCATCATTGAACATTACTTTTATATTTTTAGATACTTTGTCTTACAATTGTTTGTGTTTTGTGTTATGAAATTTATTACATCTGTGTTTACTAAAGCTATTAGATGAACCTAATGCAAGAACTGTAGACTATTTCAATGTCATTCTCGGGATTAGAAGTAGAAAAAAAAAATAAATACACAAAAAGTAGGGTGATTAAAAGTATATAATTAGACAAGATTTTATAAAATTTATTTGTGAGTCTCACTTTTTGAAAATCTTATAATTCATTTATTTTTTGTATTATATTTTATGTTTGGTTTCCATATTTTTTTTATATAGTTTCCTTCATTTTTTAAAAGTTTATTTTTAAAAATTAATAAATAATAATTAAATCATTTTTCTATTTCAAACAATTTCATTTTTGTTTCTATTTTGTATTTATTTTTTTTCTTAAAGTAGTTTTAGTTTTGGGCAATTGCTTACTTTTTTTTTCTTCTATATATTGTAATTTTGTATATTTTAAGTGCATGATGTTTTCACTAATACACTCAGAGATGCACCATGAAAGAAGTACCATTCGAAAATCAAGTAAAAAGAAGAAAAATAAATAAAATAATACGATGAATGTGGAGCAAAGACCAAATATCAAAACTCCCAAAACAAGCAAGCAAGCAAACAACAAGTATAATAGAATGTTTAACAATAGACATTTAAAAATTTGTAACAAAATTTTATAACTTTCCTTTTTGCTAAGAAAATTCTATTTGGTACTAGCTAAATAAAATGCTTTTAAAACAGTGTTTTTTTTTTTTTAATTTGAAATTAAAACTATAGTAAATTTATGTAAGTATAATTGCTAATCACATTTTTTTACTTAATGTATAATATTATATTGACTACCTTTTTCAGGTTTATTTTTTTAAATATTTATATAGAAGTAAAAAAATGTCGTTAAGAATAAATTTTTTCTTAATTTAGTTATAAATTTTTCCCATTCATTATTTTTAAATTTTGAATAAAAGCAAACATAAAATAATTGATTGAAGATACGTTGCATTTGTTGTATTCTTTTTTCTGTGTGCAAAAAAAAAAAAAAAAAAAAAAAATTAAAAATCACAAATTATATATATACAAATACTTATAAACACAATTCATACATAGCACGGGTGAAACATAGTTATATGATAATAAAAATGGAGACTTTTCCTTTGTGGTCCAACTGGCTTATTAGATGTTGACTTCTTGCGGCCCCACCATTATCTCCTCACTGGTTTTTTCTGGAGCTGCTAGGTAGCTTGAGGCCCGACTGGCTTGAATTCCAAAACGATGTCGTTTTGGAATTTTTTATTTTTTATTTTCTCTTTTCTTTCTGAAGATGAAGAAGATGAAGATGAAGATGAAGATGAAGATGAAGATGAAGATGAGAGAAGAGAGAAGAATGGGAACCGAGAGAGAGAGAGAGAGAGAGAGAGAGAACATAATCATCATCATCAGCAACACAGCATCATCATCATCACTATCATCACCATCAACAACATATCTGCATCATTAACAACACATCATCATCATCATCATCATCATCATCATGAACATATCTGTTCTTGCTCTATTCTTGCTCTGTTTTTTTTTTTTTTTCTTTTCTTCTTCCATAACTCAGAACAGAAAGGGAGAGAGAGATACACAGAGAGAAAGAGATCTGTACAAAGAGAGATACACACACACAGAGAAAGAGGTATAGATCTGTGTATACACATAGATATACAGAGGGTGAGAGAGATACACAGAGAGAGAGAGGTACACAGATTTGTATATACAGATCTGTGTATACACACATAGATCTATTTATGTATACACAGATCTGTGTATACACACAGAGAATGGCAGTGCCGGTGATGGGCGGCGCGGGTGATGGGTGCTCTCTCTTCTCTCTTTTTCTCTTTCTCATCTGCTCTCTTCCTCCCCCTGTTTCAGTGTTATAAGAGGGGAAAAAAAAATGCTCAAAACAACGTCGTTTTGGATAGTCGAGCCATTCGAGGCAAAGAGATTTCGAGCTACCGAGGATTATCCAATTTTTTCGGCTTGGGTGGCCCTCACGATTCACGTGATGAAAACAATTATTGACGTTTGATAATTAATTTTTTAAATATATTTTGTTTGATATATATTTTAAAGTTTCAACGACTTAGATAATAAAACAATCTTAAATAAGACTTGTTTTGATAAATAAGTTAAAAGTTAAATTTTTAATTTTTTAAATTTTTTTAGAAAAATATGTAAAAAATAAATAAATAAATAATGTGATTTAAAAAATTTTAAAAATTTTAAAAAGCCAAAGTTACCAAAATAGGCCTAAGTCTAGTATAACAATTAGGGGTAGGGATGTTCATTGTTCGGTTGCGATTAGGAAACTTTTAATCCGCCATCCGTCTGCCGGATGGACGGATTGGAAAAAATCAATCCACATCCATCGGCTGAATTGACGGATACAGATTGCTCGGATTGGCAGTTTGGCGGTTTACACGTTTACAAATTTTGAACATAATACAATAATTTGTCAACATTTTTATAGGATAATAATCTAACTCAACATAACCAAAAGATTATCAAGTAAATTGTCAAATATCAATAATAAATACATATAAAAAAATCATGCATTATCAAAACTATTTTTAAGTTTTTTTTTTTTTTTTCAATTGGCTATTCTTTGTTTGCAATATTCTAGACTAAATGTTCAATTCTAGTGTAGTTAATTGTTGGATGCTGAACCTTTGGGATCATGTCTCCTGTTATACGCAATCCAAAACAAGGAACACTTCCATTCCAAAACACGACTTTATTATTTGAAAACTAAAGTTTTTTTTTAGCATATTTAGCAACTCAAAATTTGTAACGCCCTCAAAATAAACCCATAAATCATCCAACAATAGCATGCTTTGACATAAGAGAATGAAGCATAAATATATTCCATCAGAGTAATCATTACAAAATGTATTACATGTTGACAACAAAAGTAAATGCCCTATGGGCTTACAACTTTCCAAGTCAACACTTGGTTACAAAAAGAGAGTGCTAACTCTATACAAAGAAAGCCCTTGGCTTGATATACATGTAATACAACAAAACAACAAAAGGAGTCCTAGCCACTAAGCCTCCCAAGCTACGTCCTTGGAGGTGGCATGCTACCTGTACCTAAAAATGATGTCCCATATAGGGTGAGCCACAGCCCAGTAGAAATATACTAAACCAACTATAAACAATGACTAAAATAATAGCATTCAACAGATGGTCCATACTTATATTCCAACTCATGCCATATCACAGTTTCATGACAATCATATCCATGTTACATTTCACTTTCCATTTCTTATTCAACTTTGAATTTGAAAACAAGGCTCAGAACCTGGCCAAATAATTTAATGAGATTATAACTCATTACTAAAACACTTTCGAAATTCATGACGGATACACATTTTGGTGTTGTGTCAATAACACATAAACCACTTCCTTACTTCACAATTGATACACATTTTGGTGCTGTATCAATATAACATAGAAACACTTCTATACTTCACAATTGATTATGATATACATTTTAGTGCTATATCAAATCAAACAAACACTTCCATACTTCACCATGATACATATTGTAGTGCTGTATCATTGTCACACAAATTCCGGTTTAGAGGTCCATCCCCTATCTCCCCCTAAACCGTGGAGTACATCCCCTATCTCCTCCCACACAACACAATGTCTATAAACACAGATCATATACATAATCAATCAATATATAAAGTTAATGTATTTTTCAACCGTCATACTCGATGACACATTCCATTGATTAGTTTTAGTTTGCCTAATCATCATGTATTGTCTACAACAATCAAGACTATTCTCCACCGATGGCCCAAAGCAGTTATTTCTAAACAGGAAATAAATGTACCAAATGGATAAAATATCAACATTTGCCTAGGTGAGCGATAAATTAATCCAACTACACCCTTTAATCCCATACCATTCCAATTTAAATATTTCCTATTCAATTTCTCATTTCCCAAAATTAATTATACCAATTAATTTATCATGCAATTAGGGCTTTTTCCCAAATTCACAATACCAACCCTAAGGTTCCTTTTTCATCAACAATCCAACACCAAGTCCATTTTCCAATGTATTACATATATAAGAGTTTATATGTTTGAAAGCCCATCTTTTGAAAATTACACAAAGGCCCCAAACTTTCTCAAAATTACCCAACAACCCCCAACATATCGAAATACTAAAATCCAAAGACAAAGCTCATAAGATGGAGTAGGATATCCCTACCTTGAAGTTAGAGCTCAAATAGAGAAGATGAAGAAATTCAAAGTGCTCCAAATCAAAATTTTCTCGGATCAAAACGTAGCCCTCGACGATCAACACACTTTTTACAAAGGCACCAAGGGAGTGGAACACTCTAACTAGATCAAACCCTAGAGAGAAGGTAGTTTCTAGAGAGAGGAGCTCTCAAAATCGGTTTTTAGAAAGTAAGAGAGAGAGTGTGAGTGTAAAAAGTGATTCAAAAATGCCCAGCTGCCATCTGATATACGACAGGTCCGCTCGAGCGGAGAACAGGACGCTCGAGCGTCAAGAACAAAAACAGAATCCGCTCGAGCGCAAGAAGGCCCGCTCGAGCGCCAAGACACAAGAATAAAGTACATCCGCTCGAGCGTGAAAACCAGTCTGCTCGAGCGTAGATTTCCCCCTCCCAGAACTTTCACAGACAAAGCACTACCCGCTCGAGCGCCAACATACTCGCTCGAGCGCAACCTGCTCAAGTGTAAAGAAACCCGCTCGAGCGTGAAAAACACACCTGCAGAAGTTTTACAGAGGCACGAAATATGGGAGTGTGTAAACCCCGCTCGAGCGCAAGAAGGCCCGCTCGAGCAGACAACCAAAAACCAAACTCCGCTCGAGCGCAGAATGATTCGCTCGAGCGTAACACCAAAAACCTGGGCAACTACAATTGAGACCAATCTCAACCTACCTGTTCGAAATATGCCCAACACATCCTAAAACTCAAACACAAGGAATTAAAGGATGATAACAAGGTATACAACCACCAACTCCACGGAACCAAAGTCCGGAGTACAACAAATACAGAAAGGGAAAACTGGAATCGCTATAACCTTCCCCCCTTAAAGAATTTCGTCCCCGAAATTAAATAAAAGTTTTTCAAAAACAAGATTTTCTCAATTCCCAACATTATTACAATGCGAAATTCAACAACTCGACCTATTACCGGTCATCTCATCTCTTTTCAAGAGGCAAATTACAACATTTCTCACAACATGCATTATAGATATGCATTCCTTGAAATTCCACAAATTTCAATACCACATTCCATAATTGTATATCGTATTCAGTATTCATGATATATTTCCATTTTGAGGCAAGTTTCAAAACATACTTCCGTAAACCAAAACATATACAGTGTTTTACAACTTAAGACATATATAATGCTCTTAATGTTCAACAATATTACAAAATTACTAATGTATGGTTACACATCAACAAACAAGTCCGGATATTTCTCACGGACTTCTAACTCGCGTTCCCAAGTGGCTTCTTCCACTTCGTGATGCTTCCACAAAACTTTTACCAAGAGAATGGTCTTGCCTCGCAAGACTTGATCCCGCCTATCCAAGACCCGAACTGGTCTCTCCTCATACGAGGCATCCTCATCTACCCCTAAGTCGGTCCAATCCAACACGTGCGATGGATCCGGCTCGTATTTTCGAAGCATACTAACATGAAAGACGTCATGAACCCCAGACAACTGCGGTGGCAAAGCCAAACGATAAGCAACCTCCCCAATCCTCTCAAGGATCTCAAAGGGACCGATAAACCGAGGGGATAACTTCCCACTCTTCCCAAACCTCATCAAACCTCGCCTCGGTGATATTTTCAAGAAAACATGATCACCCGTTTCAAATGCCAAAGGCCTCCTCCTACGGTCGGCATAACTCTTTTGGCGACTCTAGGCTGTAACAAGCCTCCTACGGATAAGCTCAACTTTCTCCGTCGTTTCCCTCACTAACTCCAGGCCCAACAAAGGTGCATCACCCACCTCGGCCCAACAAATTGGAGACCTACACGGTCGGCCATACAAGGCCTCAAACGGTGCTATACCGATGCTCGACTAAAAGCTATTGTTGTAGGCAAACTCCACCAAGGGCAAGTGCCTCTCCCACGTCCTACTAAAGTCAAGGACACAACCTCGAAGCATATCCTCAAGGATCTGGATAGTACGCTCGGACTGCCCGTCAGTTTGAGGATGATAAGCCGTACTACAGGTCAACTTGGTGCCCAAGGCACCTTGCAAACTCTGCCACAATCTAGCAGTAAAACGAGGGTCTCTATCTGAGACAATCGTCACTGGGACCCCGTGCAACCTCACTATGTCCCGAATATACAAATCGGCAAGATGATCTACCGAATCTCTCACGCGCATAGGGATAAAGTGCGCCGACTTAGTCAACCGGTCTACAACCACCCAAATAGCATCACTACCTCGCTGAGTCCTCGGAAGACCTACAACGAAGTCCATACTGACATGCTCCCACTTCCACTCGGCAATAGGTAAGGGTTGCAACAAACCCGCTGGCCTCTGATGCTCGGCCTTCACTTGCTGACAAGTAAGGCACTTAGACACGAAAATTGCCACATCCTTCTTCATACCTTGCCACCAAAACTGGCGACCAAAATCTCGATACATCTTGGTGCCTCCCGGGTGCACCGCAAGACGTGAATGGTGAAACTCTCGGAATACCTCCTCTCGGCAGGACTCCAACACGAACAAACGGTCTCGGTATCTTACACTCTGGTCAGGATACACAGACAAACCCTTCTCAACCTTTCCACCGGAGATCTTCTCCCGGAGGGATTCTACCTCAAGGTCACCCCCCTGTGCCTCTAACACTCGACTCACTAGTGTAGGCTGCGTAACAACAGAAAACAAGGCCGCAGCCTCAACGGATTCGCCCAGAAGCAAATCAAACTCTCCAAGTGCCCCCAACATCTCCCACTCCCGGATGGCTATACAAGCTACATCACTAATGGATTTCCTACTAAGGGCATCGACCACAACGTTGGCCTTTCCCGGGTGATAGTGCAACTCAAAATCGTAGTCCTCAATGAACTCCATCCACCTGCTCTGCCTCAAATTCAAGTCTCTCTGCGTAAACAGATACTTCAAACTCTTATGGTCCGAGAACACCTCGAACCTCTCACCATAAAGGTAGTGCCTTCAAATCTTCAAGGCAAAAATCACGGCTGCTAGTTCTAGGTCATGTGTAGGGTAATTCTTCTCGTAAATTTTCAACTGACGTGAGCCATAGGCTACCACTTTCCCCTCTTGCATCAACACACAACCCAAACCCTCTCGTGAGGCATCACAATAAACCGCATAACCCAAACCCCTCTTCGGAATAATCAAAACAGGAGCGGTGGTCAATCTAACCTTCAGCTCTTGGAATGACTTTCCACAAGTCTCACTCCATACGAATTTGACCCCTTTCCGCGTCAATCTAGTCAATGGCGAAGCTAGTCTGGAGAAATCTTTCACAAACCGGCGATAATACCCAGCTAATCCAAGAAAACTGCGGATCTCAAAAACACTCTTAGGCTGTGCCCAGTCTTGCACTGCCTCTACCTTGGATGTATCTACAAACACCGCTTTCCCGGATACCACATGGCCTAAGAACTTGACTTCTCCTAGCCAGAACTCACATTTCCCAAACTTGGCATACAGCCTATGGGCTCTAAGCAATTCAAGCACCACTCTCAAGTGTTCCTCATGCTCCTCCTCCGAAGGTGAATAAATAAGAATGTCGTCCACGAAAATGACCACAAAGCGATCTAAGAATTCCCGGAAGATCTGGTTCATCAAATCCATAAAGACTGCTGGTGCATTGGTGAGCCCAAATGGCATCACCAGAAACTCATAATGGCCATACCGCGTGCGGAATGCCGTCTTAGGAATATCCTCCTCCCTGACCCTCAACTGGTGGTAACCCGATCTCAAGTCTATCTTAGAGAAACAACGGGACCCTTCAACTGGTCAAACAAATCATCTATATGGGGCATACGGTACTTATTCTTGACCGTAGCCTGATTCAACTTTCGGTAGTCGATATAGAGTCTCAAGGCACCATCTTTCTTTTTAGCAAAGAGGGCCGGTGCTCCCCACAACGAAACACTAGGGCGAATGAAGCCCTTATTTAACAATTCCTGGAGCTGAATCTTCAACTCACTCAACTCGGCTGGGGCAAAACGATAAGGTGCCATAGAAATCGGCGTTGTGTCGGGCACTAAATCAATAGAGAACTCGATCTCTCGGTGAGGTGGCAAACTAACGAGATCCTCGGGAAAAACATCCGAATACTCACAAACCACTCTCGGTAATACAATCTGGGTCTCGTCACACTCACCACTCATGAAGCTAGCGAGAAGACCACTAAGCTCACTCTGCCCTCGCAGATCATACACCGGTGGTAACACATTACCAACCCGATCCCCCAAGAAATGGAAACACTCCCCGCTCAAGGTACATACTGTGACCCTCTAGCGGTAGCAATCGATAACAGCCCGATATGACGATAGCCAGTCCATACCCAAAATAACATCAAAACCCGTCATGGGCATAACCACAAAAGGAAACGGAAGCCGATGATCGGCGACCTCTATATCACAACCTCTACATCCGTGTTTCAAAATCAATTCACCCCCAACAGGTGATACAACACATATAGGAGATGCTAACTATACCAACTCCAATTCCAAAACAGATGCAAATGCAACAGATACAAAGGAATGAGATGCACCCGTATCGATCAATGCACTGGCAACCGAGTTGCAAAACAGAAAGGTACCTCTCACAACTGATGGAGCCGGTACTAGGTCCTGCACGGTAATAGCATACACGCGCCCTGTAGGCCCCTGATCCACCTGGTCACCCCTAGGAGCATAAGACTGCTGCACAAACTGGGATGACGAAGCTCCCGGATTGGCCCTCGAGGCCTGCACAGACTGAGCTGGCTGAAAACCCTGCGTCTGCCTAGAACCAGAAGCTCTTGATGTGACACTCAGCTGTGGGCAAAACCTCTTTAGGTGCCTAGGCTGGCCATACTGATAACAAGACAAAGGCTGGCCTCTGCCCTGACTCTGGCTCTGAGGTCGAGCCGAAGAAGAAGCCGCTCCCTGACCTCCTCCCCTCTGTGGGCAAACTGAAGACTTGTGACCCAGCTGGCCACATTTGAAACAAGTCAAGCCTCTCTGATTACCTCTCCCGGAGCCTGCACTCGGCACTGGAAAGGTCGATCTAGCAACACCACCCTGAGACTGCTGAGGGTTAGAACCCCTCTGTCTCCTACCATCACCCTGACTATCCTGACTCCTCTTGGAGCCTCTTTGTCCCTCCTCCTCCTCCTGCATCATGATTTCCATATGGGCGGCAGCATCAACCAAACGCCCATAGTCTTGGGTCATAGAACCCCCAACTCTCATCTTGAGGCCACGCCTCAACTTCCGCTCAAACTCAATGCAACGACATTCCTCGGACGCCACAAGCTCAGGAGCAAACCTGGACAAACTGGTAAAAGAGGCCTCAAACTCGGCCATAGACAAACTCAGCTGCTTGAGCTGGCAAAACTAGTCTCTCAGCTTCTCTCTGACAGCTGGAGATAAGAACTTCTCTTGAAAAGCATCTACAAAAGCTTTCCACGTGCCACCATTACGACCCTTCGTGTACTTCCACCACTGACCCGCATCTCCCTTAAGCTGGAAAGATGCCAAGGCCACTTTCAATGCTCCGTCCTCGATGCGAAGCATCTCGATGACACATTCCATTGATTAGTTTTAGTTTGCCTAATCATCATGCATTGTCTACAACAATCAAGACTATCCTCCACCGATAGCCCAAAGTAGTTATTCTAAACAGGAAATAAATGTACCAAATGGATAAAATATCAACATTTGCCTAGGTGAGCGATAAATTAATCCAACTACACCCTTTAATCCCATACCATTCCAATTTGAATATTTCCTATTCAATTTCTCATTTCCCAAAATTAATTATACCAATTAATTTATCATGCAATTAGGGCTTTTTCCCAAATTCACAATACCAACCCTAAGGTTCCTTTTTCATCAACAATCCAACACCAAGTCCATTTTCCAATGTATTACATACATAAGAGTTTATATGTTTGAAAGCCCATCTTTTGAAAATTACACAAAGGCCCCAAACTTTCTCAAAATTACCCAACAACCCCCAACATATCGAAATACTAAAATCCAAAGACAAAGCTCATAAGATGGAGTAGGATATCCCTACCTCGAAGTTAGAGCTCAAATGGAGAAGATGAAGAAATTTAAAGTGCTCCAAATCAACAATTTCTCGGATCAAAACGTAGCCCTCGATGATCAACACACTTTTTACAAAGGCACCAAGGGAGTGGAACACTCTAACTAGATCAAACCCTAGAGAGAAGATATTTTCTAGAGAGAGGAGCTCTCAAAATCGGTTTTTAGAAAGTAAGAGAGAGAGTGTGAGTGTAAAAAGTGATTCAAAAATGCCCAGTTGTCATCTGATATACGACAGGTCCGCTCAAGCGGAGAACAGGACGCTCGAGCGTCAAGAACAAAAACTGAATCCGCTCGAGCGCAAGAAGGCTCGCTCGAGCGTGTAGACACCCCATTTTTGACCGTCCTCAAGACTTGGACGTCACCATTGGCACACTCGGTGATTATCCATATTTGTGTTCGTTTGGAGTTCCCGGAGGTCTCGGCTACGCGCCTTGCCTCAGGATCTCCAAACTCGACCGTTTTGTGTCTGGTTTTGCACCAAACACTTGTGTTTTGCCTTGGAGGGGTAGGGAATGCCTTGTGAGGCATCCCCACACATCACCGGCCATGGCTAGAGGCCACCGGCTGTTGTTTGTGTCCACCGGCAATGTATATTGCCGGCCGGCACTCTTTTTGCCCGACCGGCCATCAATTTTGTCAAAATGACAATTTTGGCCAGCCGACTACTATTCATCTACTTTTAGCAGATATTTTGTGCCAGCTGTGATAGCTGGCACCCACCCCATTCCCCTCCATACACGTGTATGGAGGGATTTCCCTCTTGAATGGCTTGTTTTGGAAGCCTTACAAGAGGGAATTGCCTATATAGGAGAGCTTCTTCTCTTGACATTAGGGGGAGACATTTTAGATAGCTTTTGTAAAGCTTAAGTTCTAGGGTTAGGGTTTGATACATATTCTATCTCTATAAGTGTGTGTTTTGTCCCACTTTTGCTCAAAAACACCCACTAACACACCATCTCTTGGACTTGAGACCCTTGGAGGGTTGTTTTAGTGTTTTGGAGCTGGATTTAAGCCAAGGAAGGCTGTTGGAGCATTGTTTGTGAAGGAGGGCTTCAAGGGTAAGAAACTTCCCTTTTATTCCCCATTTTTGCATTGCTTTTCTACCTATCTTAGAACTATTTTTGTGCTTAGTGTATAATACAAAAAAGTTCTGTTTTTTAGCCCTCTTGATTGTTTGTTTAGAGTGTTTTTTGGTTTGGGTTTGTTTGACCCCTCCTAGGCCTTGTAAGGCTCTTTTTTGTGCTATTTTTGGTGAGCTCCGAGACTTTGGTGCTTGGGCCTCCTCACCACTGAAATCTTGAGGGATTTCAGTGGTGAGGATGGTGCCTTGAAGTCTCAAGAAGGAGAGGGCCACCCCCTCTCCTTGTTGTCCTTGAAAAGGGCACTTTTTGCCTCTTGAGGAGCATCATGCTTGAGTGTTTGTTGATCATGTCTAGGCTGTTTTCCATGCTTATTATGCCATGATATAACATTGTTGTGTGTTGGTTTTGGTACACCATGCATGCTTAGCATACCTACCATGTAATGCCTTGTTATTACCTTAATATGCCTTAGGTTGTTAGCCTTTGTTCTAGCATGTTTTAGGCTTAGCCTTGTGAAGGTTTTGTGTTCATTTTGCCATGTTTAAGGTCTGTCCATGTTTGTTTGAGTCGATCTTGGCATGCATTACGTAGCTCCTTTGTATTGTGGCTTGTTGGCCTCAAGTATGTGAATGTGTAGCATGCATTGCTTGCATTAATTTAGTGGTTTGGAACCACTTAGCACATCATTTCAGTCCCTTTGACATGCTCATACGCTTGCCTTGGATGCCTCTTTGAAGCTTTGAAAGCTTGTCTTGCATGCTCCATGTTTTAGCATTTGTGCATGCCTTTGAATTCAAACCATTTAGATGCCATCTAGGTGGTCTTTTGGGCTTTGTTTTATGTGTTGAAACTCTGTTTTTGGTTGCTTAAGTCTTGCCATGTGTGGTTGTACTAAGTGTAGTCCATTGTCCCTTTAGCTTGCCTTAGTACTTGGGCCATTTTGCATGCTTTGCTTGCTTTGTTAGTTGGTTGGCACCTCCTATAGCATGATTTTCAGAGCTTATGTTGCATGCCATTAGTCCATGTTTGTCCCTTTTAAATGTGTTTAAAAGTTGCTTCATTATGCTTAAGTCTTGAACCATGTATCTATGCATGTTTATGAGCATTCGCCTTCATGAACTTAGCATTTTGGCCACTGTTTTGGGCCTATTTAGAGCTGCCTAAATCATGTTTAAGTCCATCTTTTCATTAGTTTGCATTGCCTCATGCTTGCTTGTATGCTTGCATAAGTGCCTTGCCATGCCATGTTGATCCTTAGCTTGCATGCCTAGGTTGCATTGCATCTTGCATGCATGCTTTGTCCCTTGATTAGTGATAGGGATTGGGCTTTGGTTTGTTTGTTTGCATTGCATTTCATTTGACATGAAAGTGCATGCTTGATTCTTTGGGCCATCATGCATGGAAATGCGTGATTGGTGGTCCGAGAATCGAGGCACATGTTCCTTTGAGTCACAAACATGATAAGGGGCATGATTGGTGCATACATTGCTTGAATTGTATTGCCATGCTATGCCTTGCCCTCTGCTGCTGTCAATTGCAGGTTCTGCAGGCATTTTTTGCCGACCGACAATATTTAGTGCCGACCGGCAATGTATTGGTGGCCGATAGCCTCATTTCCAGCCGATGATCACATGCTGCAGCCGGTGGCCATTCTACTCAGCCGATGGTGTCCCCCAATGTCCAGATGGCAGTCTTTGGAGGGGTAGAGCAGGGAAAACAGAGGCAGACTATGCATGGCAGTGCAATTCCGAGCAGGACCTGAGCATGCGTTGCATCAGGCTCTCCTCCCGAGGCGGTTTACTGTTTTTCCTAGTTTAGTTAGTTGTTAACTAATTAGGCAATTTGTAATATTTAATTAGCTTGCGTAGTTAATTAATTTGTATTATTCTTTTGGTCCCTCCGAGCGAGGGCGAATCTGTAATAAGTGTGGGTGCGTGTGTGTGCATGTCTTCCAATCCCTACTTCTTTCTTCCCTTTTATTTACCTGCTTATGATGGTAGATTAGGGCACGTCTAAATTAGCATACCTTATGCTATGCATGCGTGCATCCATGCATTTGTCTTGCATGCACCAGGCTCGGTACATCATAACAAACTGCATTGTATTTCCAATTCCAAATTGAATACGTGATAATTGTAGCATTTCACATGCCATTTTAGGGTTAGCCGAGCCTACTCTAACTGCGTCCTTGCATGTGTTGCATTAGCCACTTAACATGAACTAGGACATGCATGTTTGCTAACTAGTTTATTGTTTTGGCATGGAGTGCAATGTAAGTATTTATGCTTTAGCATCTCGCATGTGTGTGAATGTTAACATGACAGCATGATTACCATGTGGCTAAATGCTTATATGAGATAAACTGCCTGATTGCCTGTAGGTGAAGGTTGGATTGTTTGAGTTGGAAAAACTCATTGAAATCCGTGTTTTAGCTACTTGCGAGTAGTAAATTCCAAAGCATTTTCAAAACAAACGGATATGCAATGCTTGTTTCCAAATTAGGCAATCTAGTCTATACTTGTTTGCTGTGCGCATAACATAGTA
>JAPPVO010003718.1:0-23352 GCA_030407325.1 Camellia japonica | reverse complement strand
TCCTCTTCTCATGGTCTTTTCAATAAGAATTGACTCTTGGCTAGAAGTTAACGAGTTTCAAAGTGGAAGACAATTCATCTTGTAACTTGTTTGATATATGAGCATCGAGGGTAGGCATCTCAAGTGCAATATATAACGCTTTCCATGCACAGCAGTCAACTATACATAAGAATTATAAGGCAGAAAACTATAACCATGATTGTAATTTTACCATGAACTAATGAACAAAAGACACTCGTAGGCCTCAATACCAAGCAACAAAGCAACTTAATTTATGAGGAATTACATTATAAGTATATATTACCACAAAATGTCCAAAAGGAAACCACAAAAAGACACACCTCTAACACAAAACTGCAGCGAAAGGAGCCCCATCTATCAATTCTGGTGCCAAAATTAAGCCCTGTGTAATCAAGATTCAAGTCTAAATTATAATCTGTAGAAACGTAAATGATGCCACAATTCTCAAACTTGTCAAAATAAAACATTAGTAGGTTTTAGTAGGTTAATAGATCATCAGTAAAAAGCTGAAAGATAAATACAAATCAATTTGAGTTCATAGCACCAAAAAGGTAAAA
Source organism: Camellia japonica (assembly GCA_030407325.1). Taxonomy (NCBI): domain Eukaryota; kingdom Viridiplantae; phylum Streptophyta; class Magnoliopsida; order Ericales; family Theaceae; genus Camellia; species Camellia japonica. The sequence goes on along the minus strand of JAPPVO010003718.1, from coordinate 22,774 downwards.
TATAAAGTATGTTTTTCAATCAAGTTGGTGATTTTATCTTCTTATTTTTTAACTTTTCTTTTGGCTCGAATTTCAGTTATGTTGATATATCAAGATGATTACAAACAGCAAGTCAATTCTTTCAGATGTAATAAATCAAATAGTCACTACACAGGTTCTCTGTAGCAGTTGAACAGATTATAAGACATCATATTGCCAACCAAACTGCTAGCATGGATTATTATGATTATGAACAACAAGAAAAGATGAAAATGACCAAGGCATCTACAACATGTTGACCTTCCAGTACTTCAGGCACCAGTAAGCATTTCTTAAAAGTGTACATACTGCATTCAAGAAACCAACTTTTGAATCATTTGTAATATATATTTTTCTGAGCTTGTATTAGAGTTTCTCTCTCTAAAACTCTCTAGAACTCTCTCTACAATCTCTCTCTCTTTGACTCTAGATTCCATCATCCACTTTAACAGATAACCTACAAGAATAGCAGTTCCCATGGATCAAAGAATCCTCAACTCAACAATCAAGGAATCAATTATTCCAAAATTTGGTTATATGGGTGATACATTTGGACCACCAATAGGCCAAGCACAAAGAGTTCTCCTGTCAATAATACCAAGATATAGAAGCGCACTCTCTCCTTAAAGTCTCCCCATCATTTTGCTTGGTTAAAAATAAATAAATAAATAACCAAAATTGGTTTGTGGAAAGCAACATCTTCTATGCAATCCTTTCGATATTTACCTGATCAAGACCAATCCGACACTTCCACAACTATATCTGTACAATTTTGTACCAACATGTGTAATTCTATACTACATATACGGAATTTGAATTCAGAATCTCCAAAGAAAAACATTCCAAAAACCTGCCTAAACAATTCTACACATGTTATATGTGTCTAGATATCACCCTCAAGATATAATCCACCAAATCCTTCCTACTACAGACGCAGCTCCGCAGCCAAAGCAAAAGAATCCTAGCTCAAACAGAGGGTAAAGCAGTCCAACCATATAGAAAAATTTTCTACACCAAAAAGAGCAAGAGGGAGATAAGAAGAAGAGACAACAACAATAACAACTGCATCACTGACAAGAAAACAGAAGCAGCAGATAAAAATACTGTCTCACTAAATTTATTTACAGGATAAGATCTTTACCAGATTTTCCTTCCTCAACACCCTCAGCAGTATCAGAAACATGAGATTTTCTCCTTATATATTCTAAAGCTACATTCTGCATACAAGTTGGATTCTGTAAAACAAAAAGTGAAGCCCCATTTGGCAGCAGAGAAAAAGAGAGGACACAGAATTAGAAACTCAACATACTTTGTCAAAAAAATCAGATGCTTAATATACATGTAATTTAGTTTGACTAATCTGTACAATTACTCCCAGCAAATGATAGTTTTTCCATATGTACCATGAAATTTGGTCCCAACAAGACATGTCTTTTGAGGAGAAAATGTCCAGGAAATTTCATGGGAAAGGAAAGGAGGCGTCCAATGGAATATCGAGAGTCTAAAAAAAAAGGCAAGAGAATCTTGTTATGAACTCTTACCAATTTCCTAGTCAACTTTTGATGCACATATGTCCATCGTTGGTATGTTCTTCAATGTTTTTGAAGCCTTTTAGAAGACTCAAAAACATTAAAAAAAAATACCAAAAAATCCAATGACTGTTCTTCAAGGACTTCTTTAAAACCTACTGCTTCATTTTTACTGAAATTTATCACTGAACTTTCCACAAGTATCCTGATTGATTCAATTTGATCCCTCCACTTCCTTCCATGGTGATTGACCCATGCAAAGCAATGAAGACATTTGCTTTTAATACATTTTGTAATATTCGAATGTCAAAATGAAACCATTGTACATCCCATGTTAGGTATAGATGGAATCACTAAAAGAAATTGAGTGACGAAAGAAGAAGCTTTATTACTAAATTCCAACAAGAAATACATTATTGCAACCTATGAAGCACGGACACGGACACGGATACGGATACGGACACGGACACGGACACGGCAATTTTCAAAAAATGGGGACATGGACACAGCAGGGACACGGCGAATTTTATTTTATTTATTTTTATACATTTTTATGTGTTATGTAGATTCATATTACATTAATCCTAAATCAAAATTAACAAACACTAACATAGTAACATTAATTCAATAAATATAATCACTACATTTAAATAAATTAATAGATCATCCATTCACAAAAAAGTTATAATAAATGATAATAAGAACTAAGACGAGAAGGGGAAAACATTCAATATCTAACAATATTATTCACAAAAGCACTAAATAAGAGAGGCAGAAGAGAAGAAGAAAAAAAAAAAAAAAATTAGCCCTGCCATGTCTCCTGCCGTGTCCCTATATGGACACCCGTGTCCTTGCCGTGTCCCCTACAAAAATATCATTAAATTAAAGGAACACACCATTTGGCATGTCCCGTACATGTCCATGGCGTGTCCCCGTGTCGGACACTGCCACGGCACTGATTTTGGAGTGTCCATGCTTCATAGATTGCAACCACTACTTTCTTCATATTTTCTCTTTTTCTCTTTTTGGATATGTAGAGAATTCATTAGAAAGCAGCAGGGCAGGGGGCACACACAACTAGGGATGGCAATTTAAACCCGGCCCGATGGGGACCCGATCCCCCGACCCCGATTGGAACGGTTTTTCCCCGAAAATTATCCCCATAGGGTCGGGGATGGTATTGAAAATGAAATCCCCGATTATTTTCGGGCCGGGGACGGGGATAAGTTCTCCAACCCCGGCCTCGGCCCGGCCCCGCCCCGACAGATCCCCGACTGCCCCCGACTGACCCCTGTATAGTTATAATAGGATTATTATAATATATATATATATATATATATTATATTATATGTTTAGTGTTATTATATATATTATATTATATGTTTAGCCTTTAGGCCCTCTCTTCACTCACATCAAACTCACTGACAGTGCTCAAACACTGTCTCTCGTCTCTCTCTCTCGAACCCTTAGCCGACGCGAGCTCCTCTCCCTCCTCCACCGATCTCCCTCCTCTCCCTCGTCCGCCCATCGCCCTCCTCTCCCTCCTCCGCCAATTGAGCCACCACAACTCCACCACTGTTTGCGCAGTCCGGCAATGACACCATCCCACTGTTTGAGCACTTTTCCCCTCTCTCTCTCTTGATCGATTTGTTATATATATATACATGTTAGATCTGAATTTTTTTTTTTTTTTTTTTTTTTTTGAGCTCCTCAGATCTGTTAATGGTGATGAACAAATCTGTTAGATCTGAATTTTTTTTTTATTTACATTTGAGCATCAAATCTCTCTCTCTACGTTGTTGTTGTTGATGATGAACAAAGTTGTTGTATCTATTTTTTTTTTTTGGCCGGGGATTAATCGGGGTCGGGGAAACCCGATCCCCGTTAGGGGGCGGGGGCGGGGGTGGGGGCGGATATAGGTTCCCCGTCGGGGATCGGGGCCGGGGACGGGGGGATTTCCACCATCGGGGATCGGGGACGGGGAGGGTGATCCCCGGCCCCGCCCTGCCCCGTTGCCATTCCTACACACAACTTGAGAGAATGAGTCATAAAAATAAAAAGCCTATGCAGCATCATGAAGAAACAAAAGAATTGAAGTACCCTGAATGATTCAAAATAGCATCAGGAGAAAGGTTTCACTTCCCCTATCACCAAACAAAAAATCCCTGAAAAGAGCACCCAAATCTGCTCCTTCCAAAATGCACATTGTGACCCTCAAACTCTCTTTCCAAACATGGCAGGAATTCAAAATATTATTGACACTAATAAAGTCAGTAAATATTTAATGTTTTCTCATGGTTATGTACTATTTATGTATTTTAAAAGTATGAATAATGTTTTAAATCCATCAATGCCAGCCTGGCAAGAGAGAGAGAGAAAGATTGCTGATCATTATGAGAGAAGCTTTTATTAGTTGCAATTCTCACCTAAGTAGTACAACCCCTCGTTAAAATCTATAGCAGAGTTCTGTATAAAAATGTTTCCAAAGAAGAAAGAACTCAAGTGAAGTGTCTATCTATGAGAAGGCAGTTGTCATAATGTTAATCAAAGAGATTAAGAAAAAATAACAAAACCTTAGCAGGACAGATTCGATGCCAAAATTTTGCAAGCATTCAATATTATAATGTGTTTTAGGAGATTGAGTGCCAGCTATCCTAAATCTGATTGAGTGCCAACTATCCTAAATCTCAAAAGCCATGAGTTCTTTTTTTCTATTTGTTCTTGTTCACAACAATATTTGAGGGGCCATGCCTCCCTTTTGCCCCTGCCTGCTTCATGGTTCTTGTATTGCTTTCGAACCATGTTTCTTGCTGAATATTATCCGTACTGTTTCAGTTATCCAAGTGTGACTTGCCATTCTGGTGAAGTAGTCTGATAAATCTGAACTAGATAAATATGCATGTACAAGATATATAATTTTTAACTAATGAAATACTAAAGATTGGAAAATCTAGAGCACAGGATTATGGAAAAGTAAAATAACCTTGACCATCAAGACAAAAATTAATTTCCATAAACCCTAGCTCCATATCTGATGGCCAACACAATTACACGTTCATGTACACAACCACGATCCATGACCAAAGGCATAAATTTTGAATCAACAGAAACTATGCATTACTTAATTTGCAATGAAAGTAAACTCTTAAATTACGTTTATGATCAAACCAACCTCCTTGAGATGACGCAATTCTTTGAGCAAACTATCTTGAATATCAAGTAGATTAGCTCTCTGCATAGACAACAAGAAAGCATTACAGTATTTCTGCAGCAAACAATGACTTAAAAAAAATAGAAATAAATTTTGCAACCAATTTTATAGTAACTAAATGTAACAGACACAACCACCCAACTATGACTCAATTCTCTAATCTTGAATATCAAGTAGATTAGCTCTCTGCAAAAACAAATGTAGCGTTTGGTAGAATTTTAGAATTATGATTTGAGTGTGGCATTGTATTTTGAGTTTGTGAGTTTCTGAATTATGATTTGAAAAGAGAAAATTTGTTTGGTTATGAGTTTTGAAAAGAGATTTGAATTGAGTTTCGAATTTTTGAAATGAATTTTTAAATTAGAAAAGTTGTTTGATTCAAAAACTTATAACTCATAACTAAACACACAACTCAAAATTCTATTCAAAGCTCGTAACTAAACTCTTTTTAAAATTCAATTAAAAAAAAAATTATTGATAAAAACAACTTTTTTATTTAAAAAATTGGGCAAATTACATATACCCCCTCGAGGTTTAGAAAAATTACAGATACCCCCTGAGGTTTGAGAAATTACAGATACCCCCTGAAGGTACTATTTGCATAACAAATTAGGGGCAAATTGTTATGAAAATATAAACCTCAGGGGGTAATTTATTATGAAAATATAAACCTCAGGGGGGTATCTGTAATTTTTGAAACCTCAGGGGGTATCTGTAATTTAAATAAACCTCAAGGGAGGTATATGTAATTTGCCCTAAAAAATTTTATGTAAAATATTAAAAAATATATTATTTTTTGTTAAAAAAAAATCAAAAACAAATCCCCATTTTTTTTTATTTTTTTTTTTCAAATAACAGGTGCCAATTGTCCACCAAAAAAAAACTGTTCCAGTCAATAGACCGGTCGACTGGCCGGATGTCCGGAAGGATGATCGGGTAGACCCAATTCGCTCTTTTCAAAATTCAAAATTCAAAATTCAAAAACCTCTCTGCTCTCCAAACATGATCCGAAATGAGTTTTGGAATGTGACATTAGAATCAATTTTTGAAAACTTAAACCAAACAAAGCATTAAAAAATGCACTGGAATCATGTTTCCAAAGCTGCTCCAAACACAGCCAAAATTAAGTTTGAAACCAATTTGATGGTAGGTATTGGTAACCAACACAACTTTCTGCAATAACTCAATCCATATCCATCTGCATGAACTATCTTAAGCTTGCACCAAAATTTTAAACCCAAAAGCGAGCAATATAGGGAGACCAGAGAAATGATTACCAAGATATCATAGCCAGACCTGTATTATTTCAGTTAATGTTATATTCAGGTAGAAATATCATCAATAAAAAATGAACATAAAACCTGCTCAAGCCAATATCTACTCAGCAGCAGTATGTTTCTTTGCATGTAAGTATGCTAACCTCAGTCTTGAGACACCTATTTTCAGCCTCAAGTGATTTATTTTCAGCACCAAGTGATTCAACTTTCTGCAGAAAAGTAGAGACATGAATCAATACAAGTTCCTATAAAATTCCTTTCAAACATCAATCCCATGAGACAAGAAATGATGTTGACCTTTTGCGAATTTTCATCAACCACAATTACTGGTGATGCATAAAGCTTTCGAACATCCTTCAAGGTAATCTTTTCGTTGCATTGAGGGCACTACAACATGGAAAAAAAGAAGTTAAATTGAGATTCCACTATCTGTTCTAGTGCAGCCTTATTACAGGATTGGCTATTCAGTTAAAATACCTTGGCAGAAGATCCACCACGGTGTTGAATCCATCTATTGATGCAAGACATACCATAAATGTGCCCACAAGGAAGACAACTGCAATTATTAGATATCTAAATAAAAAAACAAAGCAAGACATAGTGGAAACAGAAATGCAGACAATATTCTTATATATCAGATGTACCCCACTCTACAGTACTATGTCGAATAAAAATGATAGGGTGTAGACCAACTCTCTGTTGAGTAGCATTTTTGCGCTGAAGGGCTTGATACCAACTACCAATGGTCAGATGTATCACTTAGCTCCCATCAGTTTAGTGCATATCACTTTAATATTAATGAAATTTGATCTAGAATCCCATTGTTCCATTGAAAGCATAAATCAAGAAAAAAAAACTAGAGAGAGAGAGAGAGAACTTTTAAATGAACTTCTTCTATAATAAATCATGAATACAACATCCAATGAGACAATAAATGCAAACATTATCAAAAACTAAAATGCTATTGGTCCAAATTTTTACCAAAACTATGTTCTGAGTCTTCTATTGTTGGATATAGTTTCTGTGCAAATTAATTTTTGGGAGTCTCTCTCCGGGAAAAGACTACGGATTTTTTTTTTTATGGAACCAAAACTCAATTTTGAGGGGCATGGCTTGGCGCAACAACGGTAAACTAGGGACATGGACACATATATATTGCCTATTGTATAATATTCTTAGACGTGATGTTATAAATTATTTAGGAATGCTCTTGAAATTAAATAGGATTTAGAAAAAATATGAAATTTCCATCTATCATCCATGTGTGACGCTAGAAATGTTTCCTTACCAACAAATGTGAGTGTTCTCATCTTCTCAAAGTTAGAATCCAAGTGCGTACATTGGATACGGGCATTGGCCACATATCCCACACCCATAGCCTTCTTATATCCGGAGAATGTACTTTGGGAAAAATAGAAAAGTCCATGTAACACAAGATGAAACTTATCTCAAACTACTACCTACAAAATCCTTGTGCATTGCATAGATTACAAGTAGCATATGTGTATATATGATAAATGGGTTGGGCTGAGATTTGAAGAGCTTGGAGTAATAATTTGAGTTAGTGATGGAGAAGAGGTAAGCAACCCGTCAAATGTAGAGAGTGTGGTCAGAATAGGGTCTGTCCCATTCTACCTCGTTGACTTCTCTAGGTGAGAGTGATGTCAAGAAGGCATTCATCCATTTAAACCACCATGGAGCAACAATCTTGGGATATGGCCTGGTGGTTTGGGCACATGGCATTCATCCATCACATTTGGAGCTCCACTACCCATCATTCAATGATCAGAAGCTGATGGCAACAACTGTTCACTCCTGCGGTTAGCAAATTCAGCAATACAAGAGATAGTTAACCTAGCATCCCACCAACTGGAAGTGGTTGAGAAAGTGGCCCTAACATCTAAGGGAGGACTAGTTATATAAGGTCAGATTGCAGAAGTACAACCAATCATCCAATCAACACAACAATATTTAGCAACTTTAGTTTTATTAGCTATTGTAATTTCCATTTCCAAATTAGTTTAGTTTGCTCCAATTATTGTAATTCAATCCATTGAATGCAATATTGTTTTTCCACACTCGTTGCGTTTCTTTTCCACTTCAAATGCCTAGGAGATTTTAAGTCCTCATTGAGACAACCAAAGAACCAGGTGATCTTCACCCTGGACGACATGCAATCTCTAGAAAAGATGTCACAATCCATTTTTGCACCGAACTACACCTAGTCCTGACATGCTGATGTAGGACAAGATTTTAAGAAATTCTATATTTTTATTTGTAATATTTTATTTATTTTTTATTTTTTATTGGCACTGCGGTGTTCGAATTAAAGTCCGACTAATCCTCAGGTGCACAGGCCTTGCCCGCAAGTGCACTACAATTGATGCAAGAGCTTTCCCCTAATCCGATAGCCCCAAGAAATCGTTAACGATTTCTTGGTGTCCAAGTTTACTTGGCCTCCAAGGTCTAGGTTATTATAAATAGCTATGTAACCCTTATGGTGAAGACTATTTTATTCAATAATATTAAAATATTTTACTCTTCCTTGTGAGTTCAAGGTTCTATTTTCTTGCGGATTCAAGAGTCCCTTTGTCTACTAGAATGATATTTAGTCCCCTGTATATTCTGCTGCATCACGTGTCTATTCATTCACTCCTGAAGCCATTCCTCCTCCCTTCTTTCTTTTTTTCCCCCCGAGAAACAACATCATAACTTCTTTTGACAAGCTAAAACCAACATCAAAACTGAACACCCCTAGACTTAAACTTAATTAATCTAATTGACCTCTACTCTAGTTATTACACAACAAACAGCATGGTAATTCAAGTAACATTACCACCAATTGGCATATAAACACAATTGATTGAACTAAATCATGAGTGGAAAAATATCTACAGTACCAGTAATGAAAAGGGCTTGTCTCACCAAACTTGATGATCGCCTTGGGATTTCCATGGCTCCATACAAATAGGGCAACTCAAGCCGTCCAAATTGTATTCACTCAAATCCCTCTTTTTACAGCTTTTCTTTTCAGTTTCAGTATCTGCATTCGTCGACGAAGCCGGCGACGCTTCATTGTTTACAACCGTTGCAATTCCGCCAGTTTGTAATTCTTCTCCATCAATGAGCATCGCAGTTGGAAGATCAGAGGGTGTGGGTTGATCAGGGGCTGAAGGAAGAGTCTGGGAAACCCTAATTCTGCCCATTCTAGCAATGTGAGTTTCGGGATGTGAAGTCAAACTCAGGAAGGGGTTGGCCATGGACGAAAGAGAAGACACAGAGAGAGTGTAGAAAGAAAAGTAGAGAGAGACAGACACAGGGAGGGAGTCGGCAGCAGCTATGTACGGGCGTCGCTTGGAAGTGGGTTAAAACACTTTGGCTCAATTCGGGAAGAAAGTTATAAGTGGCGTTTTGGCTTTTTGCCAAAACGCATTGATTTGGGATGGGGTTTATAAGCCAAACGAAAAATTACGAAATTACCCTTTATAGGTGGAAAATCAAAAGGGTGAAAATGTGTAATTTTTTAATTGGCTAGGGATACTTTGGTCATTTTATTATGATTTGATATTATAAACAAATATTAATTAAAAAAATTCAAAAGTCACTTTTTACCAACTTCCAAAATCATTTGTCTAAAAAAGTTAAAAGTTTGGTTAAAAGTCAAAAAATCACTTTTTACCATCTTCCCAAAACAACCCTTTATAATTTTTGAGTAATTGTGAAGATCCTAAAAATTAAAAATTATATCAAATGTGGTGTGCGATGTCTTGTGAGTTATATGAGACATTTAAGCGCATAATTTATTTTAGTTCATTTTTTTATTTTTTTATCTTTTTTGGATCATATCAATCAATATTTACTCTTTATTTTTTTATATATCTTTTTATAAAAAGTCAAAAAGTACACTTATTTAGGATATTCCAAACCACCCCTTAGGTTAGGTTTGGCAACTTATAAAAAAAGTCAAAAAGTTAAAAAATCACTATCCTATTTAAATCGCATTATGTTATTTAAGTCACATCACTTCTTTAACACATCACTTCGAATTTAATCCATATTTTATAAAAAGTCAAAAAGTACACTTATTTAGAACATCTCAAACAACCCCTAAATAAAATTTTTGATAAAATTAAATTTTTATTAATTTTTAATCTATTTTAAATCACATCACATCTTATATATTTTTTATACATACTTCTTTTAAAAATTTAAAAGATTAATTTTTAACTATATTTTCAAAACAGCCATAGATAGCCACACGCCAATAAAGAGTGACACAGATGCTCCGTTTGGGAGGAATTATCCTGTCATTCGACAATTTCAATTATCCTGCCTAGTTTCGTATCCTTTTAATTCTATTAGTTATTTTATATAATACATAGAAAAAAAAAAAAGTTGATATGTAAGAACATTTTTAATGATATTTTTTTATAATATCACTACTATTGCTATAATTTGACAATAAATAATGGTGATTTGTCAAATTATAGTAATGATGTTCTAATGGTACACATACTATTTTGACAAATCTCAATCAACTTTTTCTCCAAGTTTATAAGTATTGTTTGGATATAGATTTTGTAATATTTTTTATTTATTTTTTTTATCTTTTATGACTTTTTTTTAACTGTTTGTATAAAAAAAAATTATATATTTACATTATACCCAACAAGACAATTATAAAAATTGAAAAAAAAATGAAATATAATTCACCTACACCAAAAAACAACCACTGCAAAAAAACAAAATCACATTGGAACATAAAAAATACACAAAATTAAATGGACCACTACATTATATTGCAAAAATAAAAATGACATTGCAAATAAAGAGTACAAATTACATTAAAAAAATAATATCATTGCAAAATTAAAAAATACATTTTCCCGTAATTATTCATCAGGAGGTAGGGAAAAATAATAATTTAAGTTACTAACATTTGCGGACCACTTGGCGAAAATCTAATTTTTTCGCATTATGTAATACGCTTTCATCTAAGGGTCTAAATGAAAAATGTCCGTAATCATTATCAAATGTTCTTCATTTTTGATCTCATGTTCTTATCGTTTGATCTCAAGTTCTTTCATCTCATGCAGTGCTTGAATCCTTTTTTTCTTCTCTTTCAACTTTTTTCTTTTCTTTCTCAGTAAGGTGTTGATTAAATATCTCCAACACATTGCTAAATTTGTGGACTTCAGCTTCAACGACTTCATTTCTCCAAAATAATTCTTTTGTAGTTTTCTTAACCATAGGCCTTTTACCCTTGCAGAGACACTACCTTCACCGATTGGATTATTACCAACAGTTGGATTGTTACCAACACTTAGACTATTGTCATCTTCAACAGAAATGCAGTTATCCATAGAGGAATCAAGAGCTGAATTAGGAGAAAATGGTGTATATATCCTTGACTTTACTGTGTTCGTAGGAGTTACATCTTGCCACCTGATATTGTTTTGCAAGATTAGCTAACAATTTTCAAAAGCAAAATATTTTTTTTCATCTTGATGGTATAAAAGTTTTGCTTGAAGTATCTGTAAAAAGAAAATATTAAATTAATTAATTAGTTAATTTTTATACGATACAAAATAAAAAACTAACATAATAAATTAAGATGAAATCATACTATATCAACTTAAGACATCCCACTTAGGTGAAGATTTTCGACCTGTGTTAAACACTCATGAAATTTGTTGGAACATTTCATGATTATACCCCGTCGAGATTGGATAGACACATGTGTTCTTAACTAATCATTCTAAAGCAAGCAATAATTTTCGTGAATTCTCCTCTAAAAGTGAGCATATGATTGCGAATTGCCAACAATTGGATCTTCAGAAATGTGACACCAAGATTTACAAATTAACACATCTTCATTCATGGTGAATGATTTTCCTCTTTTTATTTTTTGATGAACCTTTCATAGTGATTGTGTGAAAAAACTGAAAATGTAATTTGGGAGATTTACTGTGAAATAAAATTGCGATAAAGAGAGAAGAAGAAGATAAATGTAATTTATTTGTTGTGTAATGGAATTGAGATTGAGATTGAGAGTTTGGATTTATGGAAAAAAAAGTATATGACCATTTTTTTAATTTTTTTTTTTATTTATAATAGTGGTTGAGACATAAAAAATATTGCTGTTGTTCTTTCTGTTTTGCAATTTTTCTTTTAATTTTTTTTTTTAAGGAAAAAAAGAGCACAATGGTCATATTGCATTCCAAGACACCATCCACACCATTGATTTTTTCACAATCCAACGGCTAAGATGAGAATTTTGGAATCATCGGTTGAGCATCTCTCTTTCTCTCTCTCTCTCTCTCTCCATGTTCATCCATATCACCATCTTCAATAAACCCAATCGGTTGATCAAGTCCAGAGCCTATGATGAGCTAATCGGCTGTTCATCTATCTTTCTCATCTTCATTTTTTAAGTTACCCCTCCCTCTCTCTCTATGTTGATTTTTTAAGTTATCTGTGGAATCATCAATTATGCTTTAAGCTACCCCTCTCTCTCCATGTTGATTTTATTTTTGTTGTTATTATTGTTGATCAAGTCCAGAGCCTATGACAAGGGCAGAGCTATAAAGATCTGCCTCTGAGTCTAAACAAACCCATTTCCCTTTAGATCTATGTTTGTTTCAGACCAAATTAGTTAAAAAAAATACAACATATTCAGACCAAATTTGTCATCAGTCATGCTGGAATTAAGGTATTTATCTTCTAAATTCGAACTAGATTGCTTCAGAAATTTATATAAACTTGTGAAATTTGGGTTGATTGATCATTCTCAAATTTGTTACTTATATAAATTTGTGAAATTTGGATTGATTGATTGTTCCGAATATTTGTGAAATTTGTGAAACAAATTCTTGACTGATCATTTTGAAATTTGTGTCTGGGAAATGCAGAAATTGTTGAAATTTGTTTTGAGGAAAAAAAAAAAAAAATGAAGAAACAAATACTATAATAAATAAATGAATTCTGTTTGACAAAAAAAAATTCAGTGAATTTCGTTTTTAAAAAAAAAAACCTTCGAACATTTTGGGATGCTTTTCTGGGAGAGGATGAACTGAGCTTTGAAGCCAAAATCTGTTATTTTTGATGATGTGGCATGTTTGGCAAATGCCACACCTCCTATCAAATTTGAGAATATAAATGGCATCTGCTATCTTTGACAAAAAGAATAGCAGGCCATTAGAGACCCTCTTTTTGTCACTCTTGCCAAATTATAGCTTTGGCTTGTAGTTTGACAGCTCCATTGGAGATGCTCTAAGGTGCTATTTGATAAAACTGAAATTGAAAATTAAGTATGAAAAACTGAATGCTGAATTTTTTAATCTAAAAAGTTGTTTGGTATGCACTGAAATTTAAGTACTAATTCAATTAAGCTGTTTGATTTTTGCAAGTAGCTGAACTCTGAAAAATAATTAAAATTAAAATTTTATCTTTTTGCTTTTTACATTGAAATATTTGATTAAATTCTTTTATCACACTAATATAATTGGTAAAGAAATTATTGTAACCACAATTGTAACATTTTATTTCAAAATTTTAAAAGATTATGATTATTAGAATTTTTCTCTCTTGTATAGGTATTAAATCATTCATGCAATAAAATAATAATTGCAAGGTAATCAATTAAAAACTTATTTCGTATTTCATCATTTGCTCGTGGTATCACCAATATCAAATGTCCATAGAATCCTTTCACTTGTAAGAACCATAAAAATTTATCATAAATTATCTTAGAAATTAGAGGCACAAAAAAAAAAAAAATTTAAAATTGTTCTTCAATTTCTACTAACCACTAAAACACCGTTAATGTGTAAATATGATAATTACATTTATAACTCAATGTAAAGAGTGTAATTGCATTGCAATTTGCTCATGTAAGTTGAGCATAAAATTTTGATTAGCTTGTGTCGATCCTCCTCATATTTCTAAGCTTTCTACATTATTCGCATGTTGTTGGAGATTGTTAGCAAGACCATTAAAATTGTTGGAACTCTTCAAAAAATCTGCCAGTGATGCAAATTCTTCTAAGAAAATTATGTACGGTTACACAAGCAATTACAATATTCCTTTGTGTAGTAAATGTATATGCAAACATCTTTTTTAATATTGGAAAACGAGCCTTCAGTACTCCAAAAGCAAGTTCTGTCACGCCCCACTTTTTATTACTCGAAACCATAACCAAATTCATTAATTTAATTCAATTTCAGAGATAACATGCGGAAAACTCTTTACTTCAACGAGTAGAAATAAATAACAATTCTCTCATCCGAATGAAAATTACATACAACATGCGCATACTAAATAAACTGCCCGTGGGCTTACATTATTTAAAAATCAAGAAGAATGGTGTAACCCTTTTACATCAATGGCATTCTGCCAGCACAAAAGAGGCCCCGTGGCCAACAAATAAAAAGATCCAAAATCTTGTACATCCTGATTTTCACCTGAAAAAGATTCAACAACGTGGGATGAACATATAGTCCAGTAGGGATCTCAACATGGTCCTCAACAATAACAACTTACAGATAGCTATAATCATGAATGCTCAATCTCATACTAGAATAGTAATGTGGTAGTTTATACAATATATATACATATATATGAAGTTTTCTCAAAATCAGCCATTTCATTCAACACTGTAAGCGATCCACCTTTCTTTTCCTTTCATTACCCCTTTTTTCCAAACTTTCATGACAATAACAATTCTAGAAAAACAATTTCACCAAGCCCATTACTTTTCTCCCATTTTTCGTACTTACAATAGATTTGCCTTTTTCAAAACATGTTCACAAATACCCAATTTCTTTCACACTTTCCAAACTCTGAAAATAGTATTTATGTCTGTTCCCGACACATTCATGCCTATACATGCATACCTTTAGTAACAAGGGAAACAACAAATCATTAACAAGTATGTGATCAACAAATGAGGCAACTCGGCCTTTCAAAACTGTAACCATCGTAACCCATAACATATTCAGATATACTGAGACAATGATGATAAAAAGCTTTGCTCTACCTGCCATAAGCACGGTAAGTTAAGGATACACCTATCGACAAATGACAAGCCAAGTTCTTCAGACACAAGCTAAAAGGTACTGGTACCTCTACCAAGTTCTCCAGACACAAGCTGGAAAGTGCTGGTACCTCTGCCAAGTTCTCTAGACACTAGTTGGAAGGTACTGGTAATGCATACACAACAATTCAACACAACAATGTCCTCCTCCACCGATGACCAAGGACAAAACCTCTAGATGCATGTATTCAACACACTTATCAAAAGGACTCAACTCTCATGAGATCTTAAACCCAACCACGACACTAGTACGATAGTTAAAGGTAAAACCTCCAAATGTATGTATTCAACACTCATGATATAATAGTTCAACTCTCATATTTATTTTCCGAGACTCACATAGAGTTATCAGTTCATTTTCCATTTTCAAGATCAACTTTCATAATTTTCCAGGTCAACATATTCCACCACTTATTCCAACCCACTTTTCCCATTTCACAAAACCAATTTCATTCTTTTTATTTCACAAAACCAATTCCACGGATAATAAAGCCATAACCTATTGTAGACACCCCATTTTTGACCGACCTTAAGACTCAGACGTCACCGATTGAGCGCTCGGTGATGTTGCATGTTGTGCTCGTTCAGAAGTCTCAGAGTCGCGGCCGTGCGCCCTGCCTCCGGACTTCCGAACCCTCTTCTGTGTCTTGCCTCGGTTTGCGAACCAGACTCGGTTTTCTCTGTTTTCTTTCCTGAGGGGAGGGAGAGGTCTAGCAGATCATCTCTCAGTGGCCGTACGCTACTTTTTGTGGCCGTAGGCCATTTTGCCCATTTCGGAGCCCGGTTCCCGGTTTTCGGAGCCGTCAGGCTGTGTGCCTCGGTTCGGGACCGCCCAACCATCTCCGATTTCTCCGGTTTTTGGCAAGTGCCTCTGTTTTATCATACCGAGGAACACTGGGGTCGTAGATACCCACTTCGTGGCCGAACACCACTTTCGGTGCTCACAGCCGGTTTTCGGGCCCCGAACCTCGCGGTTTGGCCCCCGAGCATGCATTTTGCACCGGTTTCTGTTCAATTTTGGCAAGTGCCTCTGTTTTATCATAACGAGGAACACTGGGGTCTCAGATACCCACTTCGTGGCTGAATGCCACTTTCGGTGCTTACAGCCGGTTTTTGGGCCCCGAACCTCGCGGTTTGGGCCCCGAGCTTTCATTTTGTATCAGTTTTTGTTCAAATTTGGCAGGTACCTCTGTTATAGCACCAGGAAGATCACTGGAGGGTGGGAGGCCAGCAATTATCCCAAATAACCAGTTATGCTCCTCCGGCGCCCGTTTTGCTCACTTCCGGGCTAATGTTGAACACCCTAGGGCCATTTTCTTCCAACCACAACTACATATTTGTGATGAGGGCACATGGGAGGACCCTAAAAAGTGATGGCCGGCCAGTAATTGTGATTTTCATTTTTGAGCCTCTCTTTCAAATGCAATGTTGTGTCTCCTGTTTCAGAGTTGCCAAATTCCAACCATGGGACCTTGTTCTACACACCTGGGAGGACACCAAAAGTTGGTGGCCGACCATTAATTGTTGGTTTCATTTTTGGCCATGGCCGGCCGGCCATGTGGAGTGGCTGGCCGACCAGTGGGGTGGCCGGCGGCCATCTTCAAGAAATCCACCTGGCCGGCCAGCTTTCTGCTTTTGAACCCTTTACAGCTGTCCAGCTGCTTTTCAAAATATCCCTGTCCTCCGGGGGATATTTTGGGAGGGAAAGCTTGGATGCATTTCCCTCCCCTTTTACACCCTTTTTGGTCCTCTTAAGGGGCTGGACAGCTCCTTTGTTGAGGTTACAAAATTTCATCTCAAGAGCCTCTCTTCCAAAACCTCCATTTCCATAGCCAAAAACCCTAAAAAGCTTCAAGTTTCTAGCTCCTCTCTTCATCAACCCTAAGCACCACCATCACCACCTCCATTTCAGCAGCAAAGGAGTGATTTTCAAAGGCTAGGGATCAACAAATTGAAGCCAAGAAGCCATCAAAGTTAGATCTTCAAGGATAAGACTCTATTTCCTTTTTTTGAGCACAACTTTGAGTCAATTCTTTACCCTATTTGCTTTTTGTTTTGGGCTCCGAACCCTACTGGTTTTAGACTTATTTTGAGCCCCCCTACAACATTGTAGAAGGGCTTAGCTCTGTTTGGTGTCTCCATGATGCACCTCTTTCAATACCACTCTTTAGGCCAATAAATTGCATGCTTTGTTTGGCTTTTGAGTGATCCATTTTCGAGCCTGATATAAACTGTGAGTGGGATTATTTTGAGCCCCTATTCAATGTTGAAGAAGGGCTCAACCATGTTTGGTGGTTCTATCATGCACTTGCTTTGTAATTCTTCCAATTTACCGTAAAATTGCATGGTTTCTTTAGCCTATTTGAAGTCTGATTTTGAGCATGCCATTAACTGAGATTGAGCTTATTTTAGGTCCCTCTACAACATTTTAGAAGGGATCAATCTTGTTTGGGGTCTCCATGTTATACTTGCCTTTATATCTCTCTTTGACCCCATTTTGCATGCCTTTTTGAGCTTATTTGGATTCTGTTTTGAGTCTTCATCAGGCCTGGAAAGAGCCTTATTTTGGCCTTCTTGTCATGTTTTGTTAAGGGTATTAGGCTATTTGGTGAATGCTTTTGGTACTTCATGTTATACCCCCTTTAGTCCCTTATTTTTGCATGTCTTGCTAGCTCACCATGCTTCCGTTTTTGAGCCTTCATCAGGCTAGGAAAGAGTCTTATTTTGGCCTTCTTGTCATGTTTTGTTAAGGGTCCAAGGCTGTTTGATGCATCCTTTTGGTATCTCATGTTATAGCCTTTGTTGGCTTTATTTTGCATGCTATGTTGAGCATATCTACATACTGAATTGGAGGATTTCATCTACTGTAAATGTGCATATTTTTGGTCCCCCTTTAATGTTGTAGAACTGTATTTTTCAGTTTGAGCATTGCGCATATCACTTGTTTCATTATTCCCCTCTTTTCCCCCATTTTTGCATGCTGTTTTTTCCATACTTGTGATTGTTTTTTGGCCATTCTTTGTGCTGGAAAAATGCTAGTTTAGGGGCTGCCTAGCATCTGTCTTTACATGTCGTATCCATATTGTGCATGTTTGGCATAGCTGTAGGCCATTTCGGGTGCATAACATTGCATTTCGGCATCGGGTGTAATTTTGCTACAATTTGGGGGCTGTTTTTGCATCATTTTGGCTGCTGAAATTTGCATTTCTCATATGCCATATGCCACGTCTCATTTCGCATGTCATTCTGTGCCTTAATACCATTGCCTCGGTTTGCGTGCCCGTGTGCACGCATTTCGAGGCACTTCGTTTTCATCCATCGGCGTCCTATGTGAGTGTGGCTGAGGCTCACTTATGTCGGTGTAAGCCCATATTGCATCACATATCTCATTTTAGTCTCGTTGTATATCATATTTCATGTCATTTCATGCTTTAATGCATCGCCTCGGTTTGCGTGCCTGCGTGCACGCATTTCGAGGCACTTCATTTTTATCGACGGCCTCCCGTATGAGAGTGGCTGAGGTCCTCTCATGTTGGTATAAGCCCATTTTGCATTCTGTACCTCATTTTAGCTTCATCGCATTCCGTATGCCATTTTCTCGGTTGCGTGCCCGTTGACACGCATTTCGAGACATCTCATTTTAGTCTCATTGTTGTCATATTTCATGCCATTTTATGCTTTAGAATCATTTTCTCGGTTTGCGTGCCCGCGTGTACGCATTTCGAGGCATCTCATTTTCATAGCATTGTGCATACTAGGATTGCATTTTAGTTGCATTCATGCATATCATGCATATCGCATCTTGTTCGGGATAAGAGTTAGCCCGGACACGGGAAACGAGGCACGTTTCGTACTCCGAGTGACGGAACGGGTCTCAATTCCCCAGTCACCGACACTCCGGATTACCCATGATGGAGTTAGGTTTTGTTGTAGCATTCATCTGCATTCATCCTATATTGAGTTGTGCAATCCAATTCCTCGGCCATCATGCATCGATATGCGTGATTGGTGGCACGAGAATCGAGGCATGCATATATTTGTGAAATACATTGCTATGTCCTTTTCCTGCTCTCTGTTGCAGCAAAATAAGGAATCAGCAACTTTTCGGAGTCTGGCGCGCATTTCGAGAACAATTGCAAACAGAGGCTAAATTGGGCATCCCAGTGGATTTCTACGCAAAGGCAATCCGGCATACATCATTCATCAGAAGCAAGGCACCCCCTAGCTTGCATGCCTGTTTAAAGCTTTCTTAGTTAATTCGATAATTAATTAGGAATTTGTATATTTATTCGGACTGTGTATTATTCTTTTATTCGGACTGTATTATTTATTCGGACCCTCTGTGCGAGGGCAAAACTGTAATAAGTGTGGGTGAGTGTGATGTATGTCTTCCAACCCCACGTCTTTCTTCCCTTTTATTTACCGCTTACGATGGTTAGATATAGGGCATATTTCGATTAGCATACAGTATGACAGCATGTTTGCATCATTCATCTGTTTTGCACGCACCGGGCTCGGCGCATCATACAAACTGCATTTGTATTTCAATTCCAAATTGAGTACATGTTAGCTGTAGCATTTCACATACCATGTTTAGAATAGCCGAGCCTGCTATAGTTGCATTATTGCATGTGTTGCATTAGGCAATTCTGTGTATCTAGGATCATGCATGATTTCTAATCGGTTTTCTGTTTTGGCTTGGAGTACTCGGTGAGTTTTATGCTTTAGCATCCTTGCATGCGTGTGAGTGTTGCCATGGATAGCATGCTTGCCATGAAGCTATATGCTTATGTGATATAACTGCCTGAATGCCTGTGGGTGAAGGTTGGGTTATTTGAATTGGGACAATGCGTTGACTGTTTGTTTTAAGCCCACTAGACAGTGGCAAAATCATGTTTTCTAAGCCCACCTGAGGGTGGCAAATCCGCGTCTTAGCCTACCTGTGGTAGCACCATCAAACCATTTTCAAACAAACAAACATGAAATTTTGTTCCAATTCAGGCGGCTCAGTCTATACTTATTTGCTGCGAGCATCACATAGTAACCTAGGCTAATAACCGGAATAAGAACTTACAATGTTTTCAAAAACAGTATCATGGTTAGTAGAGGCCGGTCTTTGACCGGGCGAGCGGGGGTGCTCACGAAGTGACCTTCCCCAATCGTACCCAAGTTCCCGAGCCGAGGCAACTTTGGTGATGACGGACACGTGGCCTTTGGCACCAAGTCAGGGTTTCCTAAATTTCCCATTTTAAAAATATTTAGGTGGCGACTCTGTATCTGGCAAAGCACTCCATGTTTGGCACTTCTTTCAAAAAATCTGTTTTCAAAACGATTTGCCGGATTTGGACTCTTTGGTTCAAGATTAAGAACCGTGACATTTGAGTCCTTGAACTGTAGTGACCCCAATATGAACAGAACGGGACTTAACCCTCCCGGGGCATTCGGGGACGTCTACAGTTTCTGGCGACTCTGCTGGGGACTTAGAGAACTTGACTCGAACTCATGATATCTGGTTTTGACTACACTTGTGTGTTTCTTTGCATTGCATTTGCATCGGTGCGCCTAGGACACCGTGTTTGCCATATGCCATTCCCGAACGATTTGCCGGAGGCTTGTCTTGTCAAGTCATGTCCGTAAGGCTGATCGGCTCTGGGCTCTGACAGCATGGGAACACAAACCCCGGTTTTACCGGGGCACCCTTTTTGACCATTCGACCTAGTGCATACTCGGATCCTTAGTGACCATTCCAAACTAGGACAGGTTGCTTACCCGTTTATAGGTTGTTTGAAGCCGCTGTGTGCGTAGTGAAACCCTAGCTCCTGACAAAATAGGACAGGGAAACCCTACCCCAACATAGGGGTGTTTTGGCTCTCACTTATCTGTTATGTGCTTTAGAGTGCGTCTCTACAGGAATGCATGTATCAGTCTATAAGTTTGGGCATCAGGCCTGCGGGCATCGTTCAGGCCTGAGGGCATCAGTCAGGCCTGCGGGCATCAGTCAGTATCTGAGAATCAGTTGTCTGCGGATATCCGATTCAGTTTTGGGGAACAGTGAAATGGGAACAGTAATCAGTGTTCGAGGACAGTGTATTTCCAGCTTATCAAACTGCGTGTTGTATGCCGACGGTGTGTTGTGTGTATTTAATTTAAGCTGTTATGCTGCCCGTTTTTCTGGTTATTTATTTCCTTTTCGCTTTATTATCTTTTTGCTAGGGCAGGTTGTAGCATGATTGCTTCCGAACCCGTAGATACCCCCAAGCACTTTGGACACGAGGTCGCCGACTCAGCCGATCCGAGGATCTCGTTGACGGACATCCAGTGTTCCACTCTCTACCCCCAATTGTTAGAAGAAAGAGGAGAAAGCCCAGAGAACGCAGTGTATCAGAACAGAGATTGCCAGAACCGTGGGTTACTTCATTAGAGGACATACCAGTCAATCAGATGGAACAGCAGAATACATCAGTGGTAGAGGCGATGATGCGCCAGATGCAAGAAAGCATGAGGCAGATGCAAGAGGATTCCATCCGCCAAGCGGAATTTTCTAAACAACAGGCCGCTGTCATGGCCCAGCAGTCCGAACTGATCACTAGGTTGCAACAGCAGAATGCAGCCTCTGCTTCACATCAGATTCCTCCTCCACCAGCGGCTCCGCTGCCCGAGCAGGCACCTATGGGTCAGAATACCTTGCCGAATCCTCCAAACCCTCAGAATGCCCCTCCAAATCCTCAGAATACCCAGAACACCCAGAATACCCTCCCAAATCCACAGAATGCTTTGCCAAACTTCCAAAACACTCAAGAGGACACGAGTCTTCCAACGGGGCTGGCTCCGCCCCCGCTTCTGCCGCAACTGTCCAAGAATCTTACACCCAACCACCCGGACTCTCCATTTGAGTTTGAGGTAGATCATACAGCTCTGAAGCTGAGTAAGCTGGAAAAGTTTTTCAAGAAGTCGCAAGGGGTGAAGGCCATCCCAGACATTGAAGACGGGTACACAGATGTGGCAGTGACATTGCCAGACAGATTTAAAATGCCACAGATCGACCGTTTTGATGGGTTCGGGGATCCTATGGTCCATCTCCGTCTATTTTCGGACATCTTGAGGCCAATGGGCCTAACCCGGCCGCAAAAGCTGTCTTTGTTCGGCAGAACTCTGTCGGGGGTGGCGGCCATCTGGTACGCCAAGTTAGAAGATGATGTGAAGAGAAATTGGGATGAGATGGCTGAGGCCTTCGTTGCACAATACTCGTACAACACGCAAATCGAGATTACAACCCGTGATCTCGAAATAACGAGGCAAGAACCCAAGGAGTCTTTCTCTGAGTTTGTAACTCGGTGGAGAGCAAAGGCATCGATGATGACCTTGAGGCCAACAGATAAAGATCAAATCCGGATGATTGTGCGCAATCTCCAACCGAAGTTAATGCAGAAGATGATTGTACTCCTCTTTCCAACTTCTCAGACTTACACGAAATGGGGGTACAGATCGAAGACGCGATGAAGCAAGGGTTGATTGACCAGGACCGGGAGCAGCCCCGAAGGACGTTCAACCGCAATAACAACGCAGGCCCGAGTGGCGCTGCAAACACAAGGACTTCTGAGGTCGGTATGGTCACCACCACTCCCCCTTCCCAAACAAGGCCTGC